>APFE030119928.1:103206-150859 GCA_000404065.3 Pinus taeda | reverse complement strand
TCATCAATAAAAGTAACATAATAATGAGAGCCACCGAGAGATGATACCTGAGCAGGTCCCCATACATCTGTATGCACAAGCTCTATTTTTTCGCTCTTCTTTTCTTTCCCAACTCTGAGAAATATAACTCTCTTCTGCTTTCCATAAATGCAATTCTCATAGAAGTCCAAATCAACAATTTTCAAACCTGACAACAAATTCCTTGAGTGAAGAATCTTCATCCCCTTTTCACTCATGTGTCCAAGCCTATGATGCCATAATGGTGCATCTGCTCCTTTGGAAGTTAATGCATTAACAGAGTTAGAAATACCATTGCATAATACAATGTACCAACCTTTTCACCTTTTTCTATTACCAGGGCTCCTTTGGTGACCTTCCAAGCTTTATCTGTGAAAGTTGTCACACAACCTTCACCACCTAACTGTGTTGTTGAAATCAAATTTTTCTTGAGATCTGGAACATGCCTTACCTCCTTTAGTAGCCATTGGTATCCATTTTGCTATTTTCCAAGAACCTTACCCATTCCAACAATTTTATGGGTTTTATCATCACCCAAACGGACTTGTCCAAAATCTCCTTGAACATAGTCATGAAAATATTTCTTATCAGGTGTGGCATGGAATGAGGCCACTGAATCTACCACCCAGGAATCAGTAATATTTTCGAAAGAAAGAATCAAAGCATCTAGTAACACCTCACCTGTCACATTTGCTTCATGATTTTTTTCTTGATGTGCATCTTCTTCTTTTCCCTTCCAAGATCTATAGCCTTTCTTTAGGTGTCCTTTCTTTCCACATTTCTAGCACACTATCCCCGATCTGGACTTGGATCTACCCTTCCTTGATTTACTACGATATCTTGAGCTCTTTCCTCTTTCCATTTTTCTTCCCCTAGACTCTGCACTCAAAGCATTACCTGATGTCTCACCGGAGCTTTTCCGTCACATTTCCTCGCTAAGGATAGCATTGACAACATCACTAAACTTTAAAGTACTAGATCTAGAAACAGAGTTACGAATGGCCATTACTAAACCATTCCAACTTTCTAGTAATGAGCACAAGAATAACAGAGCTCTAACTTCATCATCAAAGTTTACCCCCACAAAAAATAACTGACTTGTAACAGTATTAAAATCATTTAAATGGTCTACAATAGATCCACCTTCCGACATCTTCATTTTAAATAATCATTTCATAAGAAATACCTTGTTTGAGGCCAAGGGTTTCTCATATAGTTTCTCCAACGCCTTAATAAAACCCTCTGTTGTTGTTTCCTTTGAAATGTGGAACGTAACCGATGTTGCAAGGCACAACCATACTGTTCCGAGTGCCTTTCTATCAAGAAGGTTCCATTCTTCATCGATCATACTCGTTGACATCTTTGTTTTTCTGCCCAATGGTAGATATAGATCTTTCTGATACAAATAATCTTCCATTTGCATCTTCCACAATGAGAAGTTTTGGCTGTTAAATTTCTCGACCCTAAACTTACCATCTTCTGCCATTGCTCCCACTCGAATCAGGAACCCTTCTTTCCTACAAGTTTATCAGCCAAATAGATCTTCGGCTCTAATACCAGTTGTTAGAAAATTATATATTATGGAGCAATGGAACACATAATATATATTGCAGAAATATAAACACAGAAAATGCATAAAACAAGAGAGACACAGATATACGTGGTTCACCTAGTTTTGGCTACATCCACCGCTAACAGCCAATCCTTCCTTCTATTATCCAGCAAAATGAAGAGACACAACCTATAGTAGATCTGCTGTAATATCCTCTGTTTTCTCTCACAGTCTCACCTCTTTGCTTCTCGCTTGGAGAATACACATATATTACATAGAATCAATACAATGCCCTCATACAAAGAGAAACCCTAAACTAAAGTTCTACCATCAGATCATCCGCCTAATGAACAACCCAGATTGACTAGAAATTACTATACTTTTACAAGGCAATTTTACATCTGTTTTTAGCTTCGGGGGCGCTACCCCCGAACCCCCGCCGGGGGACTGCTGGCCCCCGGACCCCTCAGCCGGGGGGGATTGGCCCCCTTAGACCCTTGCAAGGGGTACAAATCCCCCCACACCCCCTGCATGGAGGGGTGTACAAAATTCCTAGGGTATACATATGGCTAAAACAAAGACCTCTAAGCAATCACGCTCCATACTCAACATGGCACTCAATACTCTGTGCTCTTCGTAATAGCTCAAATCTCAAACGAACAATTGTTTTCTCGTGCCTAGCCTTGGGAGTTTTATAGCATCTTTTGAATTTGAATTTTAACATTCCCCCAAATTCTGAGTCATTAATGCATCCTTGGTAGCAGATCATCCCAAATATAGCTCTTAATTTGTCTCTTAATTGCCCACCGCCCGCTCCCTTTTGCCTCAAATTTAACATCTCATCATGAACAATGACACCAACAGTTACTTCCTAGCTTACCCACATGGCAGCATAGTCCCCCATGCATGGGTGCGAACCTTGTGCCATGTTGATTCTGCGTGCACCTCCCTCATCGCGCAGTTCCCAAACAAACTCTTTTAGAGTCCCACGCTCTCTTTCAACTGTCTGGAGTGCTGAGACTATGCTCCCTACGGCTAGTCAGGTGGTCACACCATCTATGCGAGACTTCAATTTTCCTTCCAGTATAGTCCATGGACATTCCTCAATTGCCCTTGCGATAGTTGGTGCCACATTTTTTATCTTATGTGGTGCACTCCCCTTGTTATTGCATTTGATAAGGTGCGGTCTCAGCCATGGTAGTAGAATCATAAATTCTCATCGACAGTATTCTAATGCAATGGTATGACCATCCGTATCTTGCCTTGTCATCCTTGGTTTATCAACAAGACATGCTTGTGTGACCTCGTTTTCCAGTCTTTTGATCTCAACATCCTTCAACATGCTTTTCTTCCTCAATCGTACCTGATTTTCTTTGAGTCCACGAAGTTTAAGGTTCCCTCGTCGAATGGCTTTCTAAATCCTTATATGGTTGTCCTTGCGTAGTTGTGTGATTCCTTCATCCTGGTCTTTGCGCGTTGCCATAACTTCAGGGGCTATTACGTGTGGATTCCTTTTGGTATTTCCTTCATAAATTTTGGTTTCTACTCTATTTCGCACCTTTGGAATCATCTCTGCACTCAGGTTTTTGCACATGGTCCTATAGGCCCATTGAACCATTGGCACGTGCAGGTCCTAATCAGTTTGTCTCATCTAGTGAACCTTGTTCAATACTCCGCACACCCTCTTGAATGTCTCATTGTGGAGAATTGGTAACACGCGTTGCCCTTCTTGCTACTGTGGTTTACTCTGATTCTCTAGGCTCGGGGTGGTGTGTGCTTGTGTAGACTGTACAACATATGTCTATACCCATCGGGAAAGGTGGGCACACAAGTTTTTCTGCCCCAGATCATTGGATTTCATTTGAATTTTGGGTTTTCCAAAACATAGGCGCATCATCCTTCTGCATCCGTGCTAGTCCTCAAAATTTCCTTGATGCGTACCGCACCATCATGTGGGTGTTGCATGCAGTGCCGACTTCAGTGCATCAAAACGCTGTTGTTCTGGTAATGCACTTTCAAATTTGACCAGAAATTCATCCACCCCTGACAATCCATCATATCTCGGCAGCTCCCTAGCCTTTGTTGTTACGCAATACAATGACCTAATCATCATGTTGCAGTTCAACGTTGTTACTTCGTGCAGCTGATTCTGTCATCGCTCTATCTCTTTGTCTGAATCAGAAGTGTAGGAGCTTCTGCACTCCCATGAAATCCTTCCACCTGTAGTTGGATTCACCCAATCCTCTCCTTTTGTAGTTATCTTGTAAATACTATCGAGATCGACACCACTATCTTCACTCCGCACCAGTTTAGTGTATTGTGCACCTTTGGCTGGATGTAGCTGTACTACTACGCATAATGACATTTTCTCAAAGATCATTTCACACTTCTTCAGATTTATGACCTCGTTCATAGGGTAGCCTAGTCTATTCCAAGTAGTGTGGGATAGAGATTGCTATCATCAACAATCTCTATCACTTCAAAATGCGCATGTGCAGTCGCGCCTTCTGTTAGAGTCGGTCTTGTCAGTCCTCCATCAAAGATCAAAACTCTTTCTTCATTTCATTTTTAGGTGTCTCGCTCCATCCACTTAGCTGCATTTCACTAGGGGCATGCCATAATCTGACGGAAGGGTCTTGTCAGTCATTACCCCTTACCCCTCATGTCTGGCACCTGTTGGCTTAGGTCTTTTCATCAATGTTTATTAAAGTCCATGACAGTCAATGTTTGATCTTTTAATGGGCAAGAGTCATTCCAGTCATTAGGTCTAGGGATTAGTCAATTTGGTCTTCAACCATGTCCAAGAAAGCCATGCAGACCAGAGGGAGGCCCTTACAAATTAGTGATTTAAAGATTTTCATCGTCATGTTGATAGATTACGACTGTTCTTCAAAACTCTGTTTTGAAGAAAAGTCAACAGTGTGTCATTTGTAATCATTTTCAAAAGTTTTCAGTTGATCTCTTTAGGTGCATTCATGGTTTCCTTTGCCAAATGCCATGTCAACTACCCCTACAAAAAAGTGCCAAAAAATTCATCATTTTAGTCAAAAAGCTAAAAAGGAAAAGTGAAATACATAGTTGCATTAAATCGTGGAAAAAGTGCCAAAACAAAACATTGCCAAAGTGGGTTTTGAAGAAAAAAAAATGAAAACCATGACTCCAGTGTCTTTATATATATTTTTCAGAAGACTCAATGTCATTTTTCACACCAAGGTCAAAGAGAAGCATTTCAAGGTGATTGTGAGAGCTAGCGCGTGTTTTGGGTGAAGTTGGAGGTGTCTTGATAGGCGCGACACACAGGCGGAGTGGTGCGGCGCACTGAGGGAGCACGGCGCACTGGGAATGACCACACAGTGTTAAACAACACGGGTACAGCGCACTCAAATGACGCGGTGCACTGTGTATGCTACACGGCGGATACACATAAAGGCATGATTTTGCTCTGAATTGCAACAAATTGCCTTTTAATCCCTTGAACTTGCTAGGTAGGGTTGACATCTTGGTTTCTCATCCATTTTTTTTGTTAGTATGATGATGGTTTATGGCCACTTATGGTGGCAATAAAAAACTCTTAAACCCTACCACTTAAAGTCATCAAAACCATTGCCGTTAGGGTTGCGAATTCGTTGTGTTGATGCCAAGGTTCCTCCTCCATTTCATCTTTCCCTTCTTTCCATCATTCCCTTCTCCCCTATTCCATTTTTCCCATTTTTCCCTACCCTAAAATGTTACTAAACTCCTATTCCCTATCCCCTCCACTCATTTGTCAAATGTAAAAACCGAAAATCCTACCTTATATAAATTCCCAAACCCTCCTACATGTCCCTAAACAACATTTCTCCCCATAATCCCTAATCCCTTCATATTATTCCCCTTCCTAACAGTCCCTTGTTTCATTGTTCCCCTTGGTGGCTGAATTAAATTATATTGCATTACAACACAGAGTTTCATACATCATTAAAGGGTAGTCCAAGCACAGTCCATATACAGCAACATATTTTCTTCAAGGAGTTTGGTACAGCAATCATGGCATCTGACCATTCATCGGATTATGAAATGAAAACCCAAAGTGACTCATCCTCGGAAAAACAGGCTCTCCAGAGACCTCATAAAAGTGGCAGACATGTTAGGGAAGAACCAACCACCCTTACAAAATTGTAGGCCTACCCTCTTGCTATGTCATGTTTCCAGCATCTGTCATGCTTTGAGTTTTGTCAAAAGGTGGCTAGTGTTCGATTTCATCATGAGTTGGCTCACCTTTTTGTGCTTCACTTACATGGAGATCACGCTATCTTAGTGGGTGTCACCTTCACACTTACACCTGAATCCGTCTCATTAGTAATTGGCATACCGAACATTGGAGAACCATGGAACAAGAAAGAGAAGATTGATTGGAAGCATTATGAGCCATACATTAAAGTCGGTTTCTTGAGGCAGTTCAAAAGAGTCTTTCCATTCCGATATCTGAAAGATGAATATGCTCCTCTAATGAAGTTAATCATGAAATATTTTAGATGTGAGGGAAGGTTCTCTCATTTATATGCTTATCACATCAGGTTACTCATGCATTTTACTAGGGTACGGATGATGAACATCCCATATTTCATTTGCTGGAACATAGAGAGGATGAACACCTTTATGCAGCACAAAACCCCTCAACAACAACTTAACAGTGTTTATCATTTTGCTCTTATTAAGATTTTGGTGGTTCATTAGCTTGGATTAGAGGGAATTACTTGGGATGATTTCATCTCCCATGACCTCTTCAGCACTTCACAGGGATTATCAGAGGTTGAACATGAGATAGGTGGTCCTTCTCATCAGTATGAGCACCATGAGACTGCTAGTGTGCCGGTATTCATCACATATCAGAGGGGCGTTAGACATTTGTTCGCATCAGCAAAGCGAGTGTTATCTCCACCCGGGGTGGAAGGGGCCTCGCTTCTGACGTCAGCAACACAGGTACAAGATAGAGGCAAGGATCCAATGCATGACGAGGGGCCATCAGGTGAATGAGAGACCAACTTCATTCTCATTCATGATGATACAGATGTAGAGAGTGCCAAACTTAGAAGGATCATCCAGGAGCAGCAAACAGAGATCAAAGCCTTGTCTCTCAATGTGGAGAGGGCTAAGTGGATTATCAGATACTTGGAGCAGAGGAATAAATAGCTTGAAGAACAACAGGAGATCATGGAGCTGCAAAACATCCACAAGAATCGTCGATCTGCCCAACAGAGGAGGATTGAGCTCACTCCATTAGAGCAAGAGATTAATAATGATCGAGAGTCTTGGCTCGAGCGGATCAAAATCCACCTTGAGAGACTACTAGAAATGGCTGACATGGACAAAACATTATTGAGGCATATGGTTTATCACTATAGGGCACGTAACATTAGTTTCGAGGCTCGGATAAGGAATTTGAAGGCAAAATTGAGGAAGGAAACAAAAAGACAAAAGAGGAAAAAAGAGAAAGATCAGCTTTGAATCGTGGTTGAATCCTTTTTGGCCCAGCATGACACTTCATAGAGAAGCTCCAGCCCAAATTTCAAAAAAATTAGGGAATTTCTGGTCTTTTGACAAATTTTGGTACAAAAACAGGGTTTTCTCCCTGTGCGCCGCGCCACATGGCGTGCCCTTATGCTAGGGAGATCTAAATTACAAAAAACAAATATTTTTGGATTCGGCATGAAAAATCATGAGTTTTGGTGCATGGCCAAGAAGTTTGGGCAAGTTTTGAGTCCTCAGGAGGTCAAAAACACTCAAACAATGACCTCTTTGCCCCTATTTTGACACACAGGAAGCAGTCTTGGGATATTGAATTTTTGGAGGGGTAAATGAGAACCAAAATTAGAAATTCCAATTGTGTTGGAAAGTAGACAAGAAAGGATTTCTAACAAGCACACTTGGGAACAATTTGGACTTCAAAAAGTACCTCAAAACCACCTCTAAAGTCGCATGATGCATACAATTTTGCGCGCGGCACACAGAGACGCAAAGGCCAAAATCACTTCTGCTCCCCGAAATTTCGATTTGCGATTTTATCCAAGTGGGCCTGTTCATTTACAATACATTTTTCTTGGCACCTAAGGCAAATTTTGAAAAGCATTTTCATTAAAGGTTGGCTTCTATCCAAGTGGAAAAAGGAAGGCAAGTAGTCACCCAAATAATCTATGCTATAGTTTTGTTATTTTTGTAACGTTGCACCTGTCAATAATGGTTGGATTTTCAATTTCTAGTTTGCAATGATTTAAAAAACTCCCCAACTTTGGGTTGATCCATTTCCTGATGGAAAATTCTATTTATTGTGTGAAAAACCATTTGCTAAGGGTTGGTTGGAATTTCTGGGAGACAGTGGGAGAGAAGCTCAATTACTCATTGTACATTTTGATAGAGAATTAATGAAATATTGCGGCTCTAGTTCATGAGATTCCTATGGTGTGAGTTTAGCAAATGTATTCTCTTTCTATTTCATATATATTTCGTTATTTTTTCACAGTTCATTCATATTCATTTCCAGTGAAAGTTTCTAAGTAAGAAAAGGTAGAATTCATGTTTATTGCTCTGCCTTTGAGAAAGTTTTCATGTTCTGCATTCTTCTTCTGTTGAAAAGGATTCATGTATTTATGCCCTTTTCACCCTCCTAAACAATCTTTCCATTTCACATTATTTCAAATTTAATTGCTAGACTTTCTTCCTGTCTTGCTTGATGAAGTAATCTGTGCCTTTGTGTTAAATTATCTTCTCATGCTGTTCTTTTGTCCCATACATCCCAGAAAACTCAGTCATTTAACAAAATACTTCTTTCATATTTATTTACCTAGCCTAAAATCAATATTCATTGTAAGTCATCTCAGACCATATCATTTATTTATTCACTGAGTGTGACACGGAGAGAGCCCTCTCCTGTTCTGGTAGTGCTAGCTACCAAACTGAGCGTGGTTTGTGGTTACCCTGAATTTTTCCTTCTTTTAGCCTAAGGCAGATTTAGGTGCTAACATAGTGGTGACTCCACTGGGGACAAAAAAAATTTGTTTGTTAGTCTTCTTTGTTGTGTAAATGACAGGCTTAACCTACAAAAACCCTTTACTTCTGATAATTCTAAGCTTTCGGATGATAAGTTTAGGATTTGATAGGCTGAGTAAGTTGTTCTTGTCCTTTTATTTTTTTTGTTTTTTGAAAATAGCACGCCGGCTTCTAGAAAATTTACCAGAGCTAATCTAGATCCAGATCCTCCTCACATCTACGAAAATCCAAATTTGATTCCAAGACTTCTTTTTCAAGAGATCCCTATATCTCCCGTGTTCAAATCCCATTCATGTCCTAACATTTTTGAGTATCTTGAAGAGCTAGATTTTGATGAGCAGTTTGAAATATCATTGTTTGAGACCAAATCCGAAAGGGCGGTTGACTCTACTATCCCCAATCCACAGTTTCTTATAGACCTATAAACTGAAAGGGCTAACGAGTCAATTGATAATTATATTGTGACATGGCTTCAAACTCCAATTATTAATCCCCTACAAACTGCACACACTCCTCCAACACCTCCAAGACCAAACCTACCAAGAGTGATGGCTGCTCGTTTTGCACCTCTTGCGCTGCCTCAAGTTTTAGATGATATTCCCATAGATTATCAAAGCAAAATCTGTTGTTTGATGACACTCCTAATAGCATTATCGCTCAACAACAGGTGGACAGAATGGCAGATTTATGTGACCTTCATGAGATCGATGCAAAGAATGTGGCAATGAGACTCTTTGTATAGAAATTTGCAGGTGAAGTGAGGGAATGGTTCAGAGGTTTGCCAGCGGCACGTATCGCTACCTTGGCCAACCTGTAAATACAATTTTTAGGCTGCTGGGAAGTGAAAAAGAATCCTCCTCAAATTCTGGTTGAATATGAGCAAATCAAATGAAACGCTGGTGAGTCGTTCCAAGACTACTGCATTAGATTCAATTTTGTTTATAATGAAATTCCCTATCATCTAAGGCCACCTGTGGGGCTAGCCATGCTAAAGTTTTTGAATGGTTTTGATGATGACATGGCTTATCAATTAAGAGAGAGAGAACCAACCACAATGGAAGACATGCAGAAGATCGTGGTTAGCATTGAAGCAAATCTACTGACCAAGAGGGCTAGAGCAAATGCAGAAAAGAAGGTCACCATAAAGAAGAATCTTCCTTGGTAGACCAATTACTTTGGAAGGTAGAGCATATGCTTGAAAGGGTGAAACTTGACAAACCTGAGCCACAAGTTAGAAATCCTAACTTCCATGGTCAGCAACAGCCACAATATAGAATAAACCAGAGAGATTAGCAAACCCAAGATCAGACATCACAACAACCAGTACAACCATCTTTGCAGCAAAATTTTGTGCATGGACCGGAGTCAGATGAGGACGGGAATATAATAGGTGAAGAAAACCACTTTTTTACTCCTGATGATTTGCCTATTTATATTACTAAGGATGAGGAGTATGCAAAAAGTTCGGCTACACAAAAAGATGCAGATTTCGTTCTAGCAATTGACACCGTTTTGGAGGAAGAATCAGATGAGTACCAACGAGGCTATATGAATGCTCTGTCCGCCCAGCAGCAGCGATATTCACTTAGAAATAGAGAAGTGCCGGTTAAACCAATTCAGAAGAGGAAGGACATTGAGGCATTAAAGAATGATTCATCAGTTGCACAAAGGAAAGGAAAGGAGGCAGTTGATCCTGATAGCAGCAAATCGCCATCAGTAGAAAAATCAAATCAGCCAATTGCATCAAAAGAAAAGGAAAGGAAAGAAATCCCAGTCAAAGAAGTAGAAAAGATTTCCACTTTTAACTTAGAGAATGAAATTTCTAAATTGAAGGTATCCATTCCTTTGAATGAAATAATGAGGAACAATAGTTATAGAGGGCAAGTGTCTAAAATTTTGAATTTTGACCCAATGTCTGATATGGTGAATGTCGAAGATTATCAATCCGAAATGATTTTTGGGCCAACATTGAATGGTGAGTCTCTAGATAATGATGTGCCACCTTTTTATATCAGTTTAAGATTGCATGATTTTGTGTTACATAATGCCATGTTCGATTCCAGAGCTTCTCACAATCTCATGCCCAAGGCTATCATGGATAAGCTGGGTTTGGACGTCACCCGACAATACCATGATCTCTATTCATTTGATTCCAGCAGAGTAAGATTTATCGGGCTCATCAAAGACTTCGTTGTGAGTCTGGATCAAATCCCAATGAAGAATGTTTTGATGGATATTGTTGTAGCAGATATTCCTCCCAGGTTTGGCATGCTTCTTTCTAGGTCTTAGGTAGCAAAATTGAAAGGGACACTACAACTAGATTTCTCCTATGCAACGATTCCGGTGTTTGGCCAAATGAGGAAACTGTATTGGGAAAAAAAATGAAATACATGATTACAAGCAAGGAGAAACCAATAAATCATCCGATTAATTATGTACATATAGATTTAGAGTATTTTGTTTTGTATTCTGATAGTTTCAATGATAATGATAGTCAGTTAGTAGAAGCAGAAAATATTCCGGAAATAGTAGAAAATTTCAGAGGAGTTTTAAAGAAAGAAGGACAAGAACAACGATCAGTTGAAGGTAATGGATAGCAAGCAAACAACAGATTTTCAGCACTTGCAAGAATATGAAGAAGGTTTGTGAACCATGGATTTTGATGGAGCAATGGGAAATGACGGCGCTGGAATTGGTATTTGGGTACGCAGTCCTTTCTCCACCCTGAACAAAGTGCCTAGTAATGTGCGGGTATGCTCTTACAAATTAGCTCTTGATTGTTCAAACAATGAAGCTGAGTATGAAGCTTTGATTGCTAGCCTAAAAATTCTAAGAAATCTAAATGCTAAGAGGATTACAGTATATGGCAACTCCGAATTGGTGATTACGTAGGTCAGAGGCGAATATCAAGCAAAGCATCCTCGAATGCGGGCTTACCGAAATGCAATTCTAGACATCCTGAAATTATTTTCAGAATATACCTTGACATGTGTGCCTCATGTTCAAAATAGCATTGTTGATGCTCTTGCTAAGGCTAGAAGTAGTTTGAAGATCCCAATTAACTCCAATAATAAATTCAAAGTCCATGTCAAGCATCATCCGACTGTCCCGAACAATCAAAGATATTGGCAAGTTTTCCAAGATGATGCGGAGATTGATGATTTTCTGCAAAACAAAAGTAAGTTCAAAGAAACCTCAATTGATGTAGAAAATGATGATGTTAAAGATGATGTGTAGATCAATAAAATGGACGTGTTGCAGCTAAAGAATAACATTATTCCTAAAGGCTTGATACCTTTATAAGAACTTTTTGATCAAGATGATGTAGCTCGTAAACCAACATTGCAACCAACAGAGAAGGGTGTGGAAGAGGTCAATGTCGGAACAACTGCTAATCCTAAAATGGTAAAATCGTCTAAAGCATTGTCACAAAGGATAAAAGCCCAATATATCAGTTTGTTGTCTTCATTTTCTGATGTGTTTGCTTGGGACTATTCTGACTTGAAGACATATGATACCAATATAATTCAGCACACTATACCCATTAAGCTCGATCAGAAACCTTTCAGATAGAAGTTGAGAAGGCTAAATCCAAAATTGTTGCCATTGATTGAAAATGATATAAACAGGTTGTACAAATAAGGAATCATTGTTCCCATCAGATTTTCGGATTGGATATCTAATTTGGTGCTCGTACAAAAGAAGATAGGATAGATTCACTTGTGCATTGATTTTAGAAATCTCAATAAAGTTTCATTGAAAGATAACTATCCACTGCCTAAAATGGATCATATACTTCAGCGAGTAGTGGGAGCATCTCGTATGTCACTACTCGATGGTTATTCTGGATATAACCAAGTTTATGTCCATGAAGATGACAGAGACAAGACAACATTCACCACTCCGTAGGGAACTTTTCATTACGCTAAAATGCCTTTTGGTTTGAAGAATGCGGGTGCCACATTTCAGCGCGCAATGGACTTGGCTTTCGCAAATGAGAAGGATTTATTTTTGGTTGTGTACCTGGATGATCTGACGGTGTTTTCCAAATCTGATGAAGAACACATGTACCATCTGAAAACTGTCTTTCAAAAGTGAAGAAAATATGGCCTGTCACTGAATCTGAAGAAGAGCTTGTTCACCATGGAGGAAGGCAAACTACTTTGGCACATTATCTCAAAATATGGCACATATTGACCCAACACGTGTACAAGCGATTCAACAAATTGATCTTCCTTGGAATAAGAAAGAGATTCAATCTTTCAATGGTAAAATGAATTTTCTACACCGCTTTATACCTAATCTTGTTGAACACCTAAGAGAGATTACAAACATGCTTAAGAAGGACAGCCAAGTGAAATGGATAGAGGAGGCTGTAAAATATTTCAATTTAGTCAAATTGGCTATTTCTTCAGCTCCAATTCTAATCAGCCTGGACTACACTCAAGATTTTATATTGTTTTCATTCGCTTTGGAGCATACTATGGCAGTTATGTTGTTACAGAAAAGAGATGATCACGAAAGACCAATTGCTTTCTTCAGCCGAGCCATAAGAGATGCAGCCTTAAAATACAACATCATTAAAAAGCAAGCCCTTGCACCTGTGAAAGCATTAAAAGATTTTAGGGTATATATTCTACATTCGCATATTTTGGCTTATGTTCCTAATGCTACTGTCAAAGATGTTTTAGTGTAGACAGATCCGGAAGGAAGATGAGGTAAGTGGATTGCAGCTTTGTTGGAGTATAATGTGGAAATAAAGCCCAAAAATCTTGTTAAAGGACAGGGATTGGCAAAGTTAATGGCCAAATCAAACTTGCATGCCTGAGACATAAATCTGATCACTGCTATGTCCGATGAGAATGAGGAAGGTTTGTCAATTTAGGTATCTGAAATGTTTTCTCTTTCTCCGTGGTATTTAGATATCATATATGTGCTTAAAAATTTGTCACCACCACCTGACATGACTAGAAACAAATCTAGAACTCTCAAATTGAAAGCTACCAAGTTTTGCATTCTAAATGCAGCACTTTATTGGAAAGATCCCAGTGGTGTTCTGTTGAATTGTTTGGTGGAAAAAGAAGCAAAGCAAGTCATGGAGGATTTCCACAAAGGAGACTGTGGTGGTCACCTTTTTTGGAAAACAATAGCAAATAAATTCCTGAGAGAGGGACACTATTGGCCGACATTGTTTGTTGATGTATATAAGGTGTTCAAGAGCTGTCATAAATGTCAGATTTTTGAAAGAAGGTAGAAATTACAGCCTTTGCCACTTAAGCCCATTGAGGTGAGTGCCCCTTTTCAGCAATGGGGGTTGGATTTCATTGGTGAAATTCATCCCTCTTCTTCCAATCAGCATATATCGATCCTCAGTGATAGATTATTTCACGAAATGGATCGAAGCAATTCCCACCAGACAAGCTACAAATGCGGTAATTATTTCATTCCTTGAAAATAACATCTTGTCTCGCTTTGGTTGCCCGAATAAATTAAACACTGATAACGTAGCAACTTTCAAATAAAAAAGGATGGTAAAGTTTTGTCATAAATATCACATCATTTTGGGTCACTCAACTACCTATAATCCACAAGGCAATGGACTGGTGGAGTCTTCTAATAAATCATTGGTCAACATCATTAAGAAACTGCTGGAAATAAACAAAAAGAGTTGGCATAATAGGTTGGTCAATGCACTTTGGGCAGATCGGGTTAGTCAGAAGAAATCCACTGGTATGTCCCCTTTTCAGCTTGTTTATGGAGTTGATACAATGTTTCCTACCTTTCTCGTAGCCCTGGTAGTTAAACTTCTTCAGGAGGCCGGTAGTGAAGATGATCCTATGCAGAGAAGATTGAATCAAATGGTCCAATTGTAGCAGACCAGAGAAGAAGTTTTCCAAAACACGTCCAAGTTGCAGGAGAAGATTAAGAAAATTTGTGACAAAAAAGCAAAGGTGGACAAATTTCAGTTGGATGATGTGGTGCTGAAGTGGGATGCAAGGAATGACGAAAAGGGTAAGCACAGTAAGTTCGAGAATCTCTGGAAAGGTCCCTTCAATATTGCAGCATATCGGGGTCATAATGCCTTTCTTCCGAAGGAAATGAACGGGGAAGATTGTCCAGGATGCCCGATCAATGGTCGGTTGCTCAAGCGGTACCATTTCTAAGTTGTTGACACTGCTTCCATTGTCACTGTAAATACCATTTTATTTTAGTTTGGTTAGAGTTTGTCAAGTCAGTCTTCAAGTCGTTTCAAGATCAAATTTGAGTCAGTTTTTCAGTCATTTTGGTTTCATTAATGAGTCAGAGTCTTGTGTTGTTTGTCAAAATAATGACTCCATATCCCAATGGACGAAAGGCACTGTCTAGCTCTTCTAGAGATGTATTGTTCTTGGCACCTCCAAGGAGCTACCATCCCCCATTGGAGCCAATGTTAGAGTCGGTCTTGTCGGTCCTCCATCAGAGATCAAAACTCTTTCTGCATTTCATTTTTAAGTGTCTCGCTCCATCCACTCAGCTGCATTTTTCTAGGGGCATGCCATAATCTGACAGAAGGGTCTTGTCAGTCATTACCCCTTACCCCTCATGTCTGGCACCTGCTGGCTTAGGTCTTTTCATCAATGTTTATTAAAGTCCATGATAGTCAATGTTTGATCTTTTAATGGACAATATTCATTCCAGTCATTAGGTCTAGGGATTAGTCAATTTGGTCTCAACCATGTCCAAGAAAGCCATGCAGGCCATAGGGAGGCCCTTACAAAGTTGTGATTTAAATATTTTCATCGTCATGTTGACAGATTACGACTGTTCTTCAAAACTCTGTTTTGAAGAAAAGTCAATAGTGTGTCATTTGTAATAATTTTCAAAAGTTCTCAGTTGATCTCTTCAGGCGCATTCATGGTTTCCTTTGCCAAATTCCATGTCAGCTACCCCTGCAAAAAAGTGCCAAAAATTTCATCATTTTAGTGAAAAAGCTAAAAAGGAAAAGTGAAATAGATAGTTGCATTAAATCGTGGAAAAAGTGCCAAAACAAAACATTGCCAAAGTGGGTTTTGAAGAAACAAAAATCAACATCATGACTCCAATGTCTTTATATAGATTTTTCATAAGACTCAATGTCATTTTGCACACCAAGGTCAAAGAGAAGCATTTCAAAGTGATTGTGAGAACTAGCGCGTGTTTTGGGTGAAGTTGGAGGTGTCTTGACAAGCATGGCACACAGGCGGAGTGGCACAGCACACTGAGGGAGTGCAGTGCACTAGGCATGACCACACAGTGTTAAAAAACACGGGTGTGGCGCACTCAAATGACATGGTACACTAGGTATGATGTGCGGCGCATACACATAAAGGCCGATTTTGCTCTGAATTGCAACAAATTGCCTTTTAATCCCTTGGACTTGCCAGGTAGGGTCGACATCTCGGTTGCTAATCCATTTTTGTGTTAGTATGATGATGGTTTATGGATGCTTATGGTTGCAATAAAAACTCTTCAACCTACCACTTAAAGTCACCAAAACCATTGTCGTGAGGGTTGCAAATTCATTGTGTTGATGCCAAGGTTCCTCCTCCATTTCATTTTTCCCTTCTTTCCATCGTTCCCTTCTCCCCTATTCCATTTTTCCCATTTTTCCCTACCCTAAAACATTACTAAACTCCTATTCCCTATCCCCTCCACTCATTTGTCAAATGTAAAACCCCAAAATCCTACCTTATATAGATTCCCAAACCCTCCTACATGTCCCTAAACAACATTTCTCCCCATAATCCCTAATCCCTTCATATTATTTCCCTTCCTAACAGTCCTTGTTGCATTGTTCCCCTTGGTGGCAGAATTCAATTATATTGCATTACAACACAGAGTTTCATACATCACTAAAGGGCAGTCCAAGCACAGTCCATATACAGCAGCATCTTTTCTTCAAGGAGTTTGGTACAACAGTCATGGCATCTGAGCATTCATCAGATTATGAAATGGAAACCCAAAGTGACTCATCCTCAGAAGAACAGGTTCCCCAGAGACCTCATAAAAGTGGCAGACATGTTAGGGAAGAACCAACCACCCTTACAGAATTGCAGGCCTACCCTTGTTGTGTAGGTAAATCCCCTCTGCGAACAAAGGCGATCCCTCTAGCCTAACTGAGGTCTAGCAACAATCAAGCACGCTAACATGCAAGTTCCTAATTGCAAAATAAAGGCCAAGATGAGAGCCTACCTCGAATCCAACGCTTATATTCGTAGAAGGATTGTCTCTTCTGTTCTTTCGCCTTAGCTGGTCGCAATCCTCACGATCTCCGTGAACATACACCTGCACAAGCAAAGGACAAGAGAAATACAAGCATAAAATTCGGGAAATGCAACTATGTACCGGTCAGAAAAGATACAACACAAACATCATTATCAAAGACACATGAGTGGAACCATAATGACATTTGTTTATCTTATTAACAAAACAAAGAGAATACAACCAAGTTCTGACGTCAAATCCTCCTTTGGTTGGGTCCAGCCAACAAGTCCTTTAAGCATTCACCTTTGAAAGTAGATATCCCAAAACAACTCTCTCTCTCACACAAGTTTACACAATATGGAAACACTTCAAAACCTTCCTTAAGCATTATAGCAATCCCACACTTATCACACCAGCTGCCTATCAAGCTTACAATACTATCAGCAATGCTCTAAACACAATCAATTCCAAAACTAGCAGCTCATGGCAATGGTGGAGGCTTAAATAGGAGAAGGAGTCTTCATGAATAGTGTGAGGATGAGCTTATCTCCAAGGAAGGTGGCTCAAATGACAAAACAAACATGCCAGAGAAGGGAGGGTGACATTTACAAGGCCAACAACCAGGTCTGGAGTCATCTGGAAGGCCGACTATTAGAACAAACTCGCCCAAACAAGATCATCGTGGGGGCATAATTTCACCGGAGCACTGGCATCGCTGCTGAATAACAAGGAAAGTCATATCAGCGTGATCCGACATAAATAAAAATGCGCTGTCACATGAAATTCGACCAGCATGGGAAGGCGTGTGCTTCCGCGCTGGCAACGCATTGAGTCTGTTTAGGAGCGCTCATCAGCGTGTTTATTTTTAAAACAGTCACGATGATAGAGGAAACTTTGGAAAAGTGGGTCATTTGGACAAATTTACAGAGCATGAGCATGATGAATTTGGTCTCATGACACAGTAGGGAGACTGACAGGAAGACAGTGACAAATTATTGTGTAACATATGCCCCCTAAAGCATGAAGCCCGAGAGAGTGGGAGGGATGAAATGCTTTACGGAACTGGCCGAACTGGAACACCACCAAGAAGAACCTGCATGGAGTACAATTGATAGCTCAAATAGATGATGTACATGGCATGGGCGCAGCCATCCATAACAAAGTACGTAAAAATCTAGATCCGAGGTATGGACGTAGCCATCTGATGAGGATCAATGAATGGACTCAGGCATGGTCGCAGCCATCCAATGAATGAGTCATGTAGTGATTACAATAATCCACACAATGCAACCCGGATCTCAATATGCACAATCCGGGGTCTTGCGCTCCAACTCGACCTGAACAAAGTACAAGTTCAAGCATGCGAATATAGGAGTCGAAGTCGAACATGCGAGAACATCGTTTGATTACGAATCAATGATGAACACTGTTAACAGACGCGAGAGGTACCACCAATAATGATAATGGTCCTCAAGGTACTATAGGTACAATCCACGGCGTGTGAATCAATGAGCCAGTGTCGAACACCCGTAGAATCATTCGAGCGGAGGCCAATGATGAAAACCCTGCATCGAACACGAAGAACCTGCCATTGGGGCATGCAGGCTCTAAGGCACCTGAAGGGAGTCTCTAGGTTATCTTCCTGGATAATGAGTTGAAGTCGACAGGAAGTGATCTTGATCGACGGTGGCCACAACGTTTCCCACATCATCGAAATGAGACAGAGAGGGATAAAATGTCTTGTGTGAGATATCAGAGGGAGGTTGAGTATTCTGTAGAGGTCAACTTCTCTTGAACATATCAGTGGCACAACAACAGATTTGGCAGTATTTGATGTCAAATGATCAGGGGTCATGATGACAAGACGATGAGCAGATGAATGGTCAAATAGGATAACCCAAACCCACGGAGGAAAGTGTGAAACAAGATGAGATGTCCCCACCCAGACACGAATGCAGACAAGTGCCATGTTCAAGAGTGACATACTGTCGACACGATGACGATTATGATTCCTTTATTCCCCCACCATTTCTGGCGAGTACCCCAGTTATTTTTGGATGGCAAGCTTGACGGGGATAGCAAATGCTTGAGAGGTGTCATCACGATGAAACCCGATGTCATTAAAGTTTTAACAAGTCTAACAAAGGAAAAACTTGGCATCCTTTCATGTTTAGAGAGTTTGAAAAGACAGCAAAAGAAAACTCCAGGGGTGTCCTTTTTCGTAAATTTGTGTCTCTCGAGCCCGAAAAAGTATAAACCTATGCTCGAAAGAACCGCTCGGCCATTACGACAGAGGAGTACTTTTCGTAAGTAGTGACTTTGACCCAAAAAAGTAAAAGAGCGATCAAAACCATGTCACTTCATGACCATTAACGAATTCGAAACGACAAAATCCGACGATCTTTTTAAAGTTTAAACGGTCGGAAAAAGAGCTTTAAAAGACGACCGCCTCTCGTTTCTTTTAATGAGTTGAGAGGGAGACTCAGCTATCTTTTCTTATTTCACATCGAAAAAGAGCTTAAAGCCGACGTTTCAGAACCAAGTGTGTATAAAACCGTTGTAACTCCACCAGCGTGATAATCTGCATAAGGAAAATCGCATGCGTAAACCTGTTTGAAATGATATAGATAGCATGCATTAAAACATAGTCAAACTACGTTGGAATCAAGAATATGGTTAAAAAACCACTATTAAAAACCCATATGGATTAAAATAATATTTAATTTCCAAAATTTTACCATAAATAGGAGGGTAAACCAATTTTTTTTACCATTTTTACAATTTGGAGCTTTGGAGTTGTGAGGTTGACGAACCAAATTCCACCGCGTATGAGCACCGAAGATCCTGCAGCTTGCACCAGGTAGGTTCATTTCTCCCTACGCTCCATTTTGAAGTGTTTTTGCTGCATTTTAACAGTGGGAAGTGGTGGTTTGGGCGGATTTTTTGAAGCTCATTCTGCTCTCGGTCAGCGCGGATTTCCCTATCGGGTCCGCACTAATCGGGAAATATTTACACTAACCACCCCCGGATCAGCGCGGAAAAGTGATGTGCTTCCATGCTGACCCGGTGAAAAATAACACAGGACGCCATTATTAGCGCGACTGTTTTAAAAACAGTCGCGTTGACACCGCGCAACACAATTTTTAATAAATGAACATGTAAAATTTTATGAACAAGGCCCTAATGAGATTGTTTGATCATGCAGGGTATAATGGCGTTCATTTGGCAAGTACGCGCTCATGATAATGAGGACATAGCGGCTTTTGCTGATGCTGGGTGCCAAAATGCAATGCCGGCATGCGGATTGCTCAAATTCTTCCTAACTCTGTGCCTGCGAGCTCAGCCTGACCTTCCGGAGTTTCTAATCAGGGCCTGGAATCCCATTGATGGGAAATTTGTGATCCAAGGCCACGATATCGAGTTTAATTATACTGATATCTATTTCTTGACCGGGTTGTCACGCTGAGGTGAGATGTCTATTCTGGAGGGGAAGCGACCCGATGGTGATACTCTAGACATGCTGATGGCTCAGGTGTGCCCATGGGCATGCAAGACACGGAGTGGGAAGGTGGAAATTCCTATGGTGGAGGACATCGTCCTTCAGACTATTCTTTTCATGGTGACCCGGGCAGTAGGCTCTTTGGCCAACCACGAGGCCTCGAAGGCCCATCTTCGATTGGCTCTCGAATGTTTGAACCCAACCATATTCAACTGGGCAGCAACAGTAACAACGAACATGAAGAGACAACTGACCAACTGCCGACGAGGTAAGTCGAAGCAGTTTGGTTATGGGTCGATCTTAGTCCCGCTCATGCTGGAGTGGGTGCCGACATTACAGCTACAGGATATGGTCCTGGACCCACCTAGGGGCCCCTGAGAGACAAGGGCCACACGATGGGGCCAAGTCATGCAACGAGAAGGTGGCGGTCGACCAGTATCATGGGGAGTATACTTCATAGAGTGGCTGGAGAGGTAGACTATCTTTGTGGAGGACTAACCATATGTCAAGATAGACTTCTGTGGAGATCTAGACATGTCGCTGCCTGCTGGAGAGCAGTGGGACGATGGTGGTAAGACACTTGATCTCATTTTTTATTTTTATTTCTATGATGTTTTTTATTTTTTGATGTACATGTCCTAATGACAAGTGCTATGTTATGCAGATGTGGGACCGATGAGACCCCTTGGCTTGGCCTCAGAGGCGCGGAGGGATGTTCAGGGCATTAGAGCTCTAGCCATGGCTCCTCCGGGAGATGACACGATGGAGACCGTGATACAGAACCTCGAGGGCTTGCTGATTGGGATACTAGACTACCAGGGGATAGAGGAGGTCCCCATAGTAGCTCAGATCCATACAGTGGGGGTAGAACCTAGGCTGCACCGCCTTTTGAGGCAGGTTGCACGAGTGGTTGCGACCCATAGGGAGCACAACCCACCAAAATAGATATCTAGGTCTTTATTCCCTACTGATGATTTTTTGAGAGACATGTGTCTCAGATGTACGGAGAACATTGGCTCTATCTAGACATGTACACTTATTTTTGAGCGCCTCGGTGTGCCACACGATACATACATACATACATACATACATACATACATACATACATACATACATACATACATACATACATGTTTTTATGGTTTATTGTATTTTATGCTTCTTGTATCATGTTGATTCACATATTATACAAATGCCTGTCCAATACATAATTAGCTAATGCATCGGTTAACGTATTAAATTGTATTGGAATATCTTGATAAGTAATGAAATCAAAATTCCTTTCTAATAACTTAACACGTAAATACAACCTTAAAATGCGATGATATCTGACGGAATAACATCCGTTGAGCTGGTGGACTACAAGTTGAGAATCCAAGTTTACAACCAATGTGCGAATGCCGAGGTTAATTGCCTCAGCTAATAATTCAATCACAACACTATATTCAGCAACATTGTTCGTCGTACAACCAAGACACACCCCTTGAATATCTACTAACTCACCATGAGGATCGTAGATCACCCATGCCACAGATGACAAGTTGCGAGTATTGCAGGAATCACCATTAGCGAAACCAACGTAAGGTGATCCAGACATCTGTTCAAGAAGCAAAGACACAATAAGCGGCAATCATGCCGACATACTGAAATAAAAACTAAATAAACACACACACACAACACACTGCTGAAAGCATACGTATGTACAAAAAGAGAGAGTGCCTGGACTCATGCATAATATTTCTTGAGATAAAGCCCATTTTGGGGCTTATCTAGGGGATTACCTTCATAATCTATAAGCTCATAGGCACCTTTTTGTAAAACTCTTTTCACAATATAGGGCCCATGCCACATAGGCTTGAGTTTTCCTGCCCCCAGCTTATCATTAGCTTGATCATAGAGCAGTACTAGATCTCCCTCAATGAAAGAGCGGGGGTTAACCGCGTTATCAAATTGAGTTTTCACTCACTTCTTCTGAGCTTCAATAGCTAGGGAGGCTAGACGACGAGTCTCATCCAGCTGTTCTAAGTAAAGAAGTCGCTCTTCTACCAGAGTAGTATTAGGGAGTAACTCAACGGCTATCTTCAATGAAGGAATCTCACACTCAATAGGAAGGGTCGCCTCCAATCCATAAAATAACTGAAAAGGAGTGAAACCAGTGGCGTCCTTCACGGAGGTAAGGTAGGCCCACAAAGCAAAGAACAACATCAGATGCCAAATGGACTTATGCATGCCAACAGTTCTTTGAAGCATCGTGACCAAGACCTTGTTCACAGCTTCCACTTGACCGTTTGCCTAAGGATAGTACGGGATCGAACTATCATGCCTAAGACCCAACTGGGTTGTTAACTCGGTCATCATGTGATTACGAAAATGTTTTCTGTGATCAGTGACGATGGCTTGGGGTACTCCAAACCGCGAAATAACATGATTAAACAAGAACTGCGTCGTGGTGTGACTGTATTTGGACAATGTAGGCATCGCCTCAGCCCATTTTGTAAAATAATCTATAGCAACGATGATGTACCCATACCCCCCGGTCGAGCGAGGTTTACAGGTCACATAATCGATGCCCCATTGGTAAAGGGGCTGACGGTTACAACGGGGTGCAGTGGAGCAGGGGGTGCATGCATCTTCCATTGGTAAATCTGGCACTCATGACATGAACGGACAGCAAGAATGCAATCCTTGAAAATGGAGGGCCAGAAATAGCCAGCACGGAGGATTTTCTGTGCAGTGGCATATCCAGACATGTGACCACCACAAGCACCAGGGTGGCAGTCATTCAGAACTCTCTCGCCTTCTTCGAAGGTCAAGCATCGGTGAAGAACAGAATCGACATCAAGCCGATATAGGGTGTCCCCAATGATGCAATATGGTTGGGCTTGATGTCGGTTCTGTCGACGAGCATCCTTAGAGGTCTTGGGACGGAAAGAGGATGTCTGCAAGTAGACAAAAATGTCCCCGTACCAAGGATCAAGGGTGTTGATGAGGAAGAGAGTTTCGTCTGGAATGGAATCCTCTAACTGAGAGGAAGCAGTAGAGGATGGCAAAGAACACAGCAGCTGAGCGAAGACAAGTGATTTCTTAGACTTGGCAGCAGTAAATTCCAAGTCAAACTCTTGGAGGATGACTATCCACTTCGAGTATTTGACCCCCAGCAATTGTTGTGACAGAATATAGGTCATGGGGTTGCAATCGGAGATCACCGTCATAGTACGCAACAAGATGTAGTGACAGAATCGTTAAACAATGCAAACAGCAGCGAGGGCCAACTTCTCGACATAAGTATATCGAGTTTCCATATCTAACAAGTTACGGCTAAGGTAGTAAATAACATGTTCGATGCCACTGTCATCATCCTGTACCAGAACCATACTGATACTGGTATCAGCAGCGGCCAAATATAGCATATAATCGCGATGATAATTCAGGGGCTGCAACAAAGGGGCGGAAACTAGAAGGGTTTTAAGATGTGAAAAAGACTCCTCAGCTATGGCATCCCATCGAAATAGGGTGTCACGCTTGAGTAACCGTGTGAAACCCTTTGCCACTTCGGCATAGTTCGGGATAAATCGTCGTAAGAAATTAGCTTTACCCTGCAGACTTTGCAGTTGCCGCAAAGAAGCAGGGGGAGGAAGATTCAAAATGGCTTCGACTTTAAGGGGATCCAAATGGATGCCCTCTTGGGAGACGATAAACCCAAGAAGTCGGTCAGATTCCATGCAGAAGACACATTTATGCGAATTAAGTCGGATATTGTAGTGTCGACAGCGAAGAAAAATATTGCGAAGATGTGACGGGTGCTATGAGCACTTAGCTAAATGAGTGGGAAGGTCATCCAGATAAGGTTGTACGATGTGGCAGATATCATGAAAGGTGTAAGACATCGCACGTTGAAAAGTGGCACCAGAATTTTTGAGACCGAAAGGGAGCTTTTTGTAAGCGAAAGTACCCCACGAACAGATAAAGGCCGTCTTGTGTTGATCAGTGGGCGCGATATTAATATGGTTGTAGCCAGAAAAGCCATCCATAAATGAATATATTACATTGCACGCACACTCATCAATGAGTTGGTCAATGAAAGGTGTGGGGTAGTTATCTTTCGGGCATGCTCGGTTAATATTACGTTAGTCGACACAGACACAAATAGTACCCTGCTTTTTATCCACAGGGACAATGTTTGAGACCCAATTTGTGAGTGCGATAGGATAAATAAAACCATATTTAAGAAGTTTTTCAACTTCCGCTTTTATAGCTACAGCCTTACGGGGGTGCACAAGGTGTAACCACTGACAAACAGGTTTGGCACCTAGATACGTAGGTATCTCATGCACTACAATGTT
The DNA here is from genome assembly GCA_000404065.3 of Pinus taeda. Lineage (NCBI taxonomy): Eukaryota > Viridiplantae > Streptophyta > Pinopsida > Pinales > Pinaceae > Pinus > Pinus taeda. Next base: position 126,198 of record APFE030119928.1, on the reverse strand, counting down.
TGGATCAATGCCAGGAATCTCTTCATAAGACCATGCAAAGACGTCAAGGAACTCGTGAAAAAGCACTATGTAGATTTGAATCTCCTCAGGAGTGCAAGTGACTCCTATATAGATGTTCTCGACAATCCCTGGTTTGACAGAGATGTTGATAGGTTGGGTCTGCGTAATGTTCCCTAGATTCCCTTCAGACGATACTTGATAGATCTGAATGGGCATTTGAAGAGGTTGTGAAGGGAGACATGGAGCAAACCGCTCGAGACAAGCCAACATTTCCCGGAGGTTAGGGAGAAACGAGGAACGGTGGTGAAGATGGGACCACGGAGGTTCCTCAAGAGACATGGTCTCTATGATGGCTTCGTCGGAAGGAAATATTTCCTTTAATGGATCCAAGGAGGCACATTCTCCAAGCCAGGGGGAATGGTCGTATGAATCGAGAGCTCCGCTTAAAGAAGCGGGTTCAGCAGGAGGAGCCGATACAGCAGCGATTTCGATGTAGTTGAGCTCAGCGGGACTCAACGGCATCTCCTCGCCCCACGATTCTATCTAGTCGATGGGGGGGAGGACCCAGGGATCAGAACGAACCGAAATCATACTGATAGAGGCAAGGTTGGGAGGTGGGAGGGAGAAAACACCCGTGAGGGCGGGATCTTTGAAGAGTCCGGCTCCCACACTCTCAAAAGGAACGGAGGTATATTCAACGAAAGGTACATTTCCTTCAGAAGAAGAAGCGAAGAAGGAGAGCTGGTCTACTATGACAATTTTCCCTTGGTGAGGGAAACAGATGACACGTAAGAGGGATGAAGCCACGGCACGCATGGCATACGTCCAAAACCGGCCCAGAAGGAGGTTGTAAGTAAGATTTGCGTCAACAACCTCGACTTCTACTTCAATGGTTTTTCCTTCTAAAGTGATTGGAAATCGTTGAAGAATGCCATAGGGATGATATTCTCTCCCATCGAAAGCTTCCAATGTCATAGGAGACTGGCTCAGAGTCGGAGACCCGATCGCTTTCCAACAAGCAATAGACATAATGCAAGTTGAAGCGCGCTCATCAATAACTGTACGATGGATCATTTTTGAATTGATGATGACTTGTATAAGAAAAGCGATCTGATGAGGCAACCTTGGGACATGGCTCTCGAGATCAAAGGTAATCAGATCTGAATCTTTCGGGTCGATGCCACCGATGGCCGATAGCAGGGACTTCCTCTGAGGGGGGTAGCTCTAGAGAACTTCTAAGGTGGACATAGCTGATGAAGCCTGTGCTAAGTCCTCAACTATGCTATAGTGCTGAGCAGCACGAGCATTTGGGTTGTAAGATGATCTCCTGAGTACTCCTTTGGGAGGGGTTCAGATGGTTGTCTCAGTACTTGGTCTCTCGATGTGGAGCGAACCAGAGCTGGACGAAGGAGCGCTTGAGGGAACCTCGGGCTCCTTCCCGGTGGACGATGGATACTCCTTTGTTCGAGTCGTTACATGAACGGGAATAGATCCAGCCATGAAGACTTGGGAACCAAAGGGAGAAGAAGATGGATCAGCCATCATTTGAGTATGTTGAGAGGGGAAAGGTTCTTCAAGAACCGCAGGAATCCCAGGAGTGCCTTTCAACAAACGACTAACCTCAGACCGCCTTGGGCAGTCCTTAGTGTAGTCATCCTCCTCACAAATGAGACAAGGATATCTGGGTTTGTGCTTAGCTCCTTCCTCGGATGGAGGTTTGAAGGACTCCTGTTTAGGTTGTTCAGACTTATTTTTTCCTTTCCCCTTTTTCTTTCCTTTCAAGGCCTTACTCGCCGTGGTGGACTGGACGGCGTTGACCTCGGAAGTACTTCCAGAATTTCAACCACCCTGAGAAGTGTTTTCGTTAGAAGCATCTAACTTTTGCTTCCCATGGTTTGAGGATGATTTTTTGGAGGTCGGATTCACAGAGCCAATAACTCCATCGACAGATGGCTTCGGCGGAGCCTTGGATGTACCAGGTCTCGGGGCATCAGGCAAATACTCATACAAAGTACTTGAATGAGAGTAAACTAAGTGAAGGTACTGAGCACGCGCGATCGCTTGCTCTTCAGTCACGCAGGCTCCCATAGCAATGTCCCGCGCAATCTTAGGGACAAAGGAAGTCGTGAACCAATTGGTGAGGAGTTGATCAGGAATCCAAAACTTGATCAACCAGCGGCACCTTCTCCATTCATGTATATGATCAGAGATGTGCGTAGCCATATCCTACTTGAGAGACATAAGGAGATGGGTCCCTGTCTCGTACCGAATGGGTAGCTGAAAACGAGTAAGAAATGCCATAGCCAATGAATTAAAGTCTTGAAAAGATGCATGGGTCAATTCAATGTACCATTTAGCGACGGAGCTGGTGAGAGTCCTTTGGAATAGGCGAAGTCGAATTGAATCATCAAGCCATGAATTAGACGAACACCATAGGTGATAAGTCATTACATGGGCTTGAAGATCCTCTCCGGCTTCGCCGTCGAATTTGGGACAGTCGCCTGGTATTTTAGTTGGAACTGGTGGCCATTGTTGATTATGCAAAATAGGATCATTTGTTAATTTCAACACATCGGGCAGTTCCAACGTCGCTAGAAATGGTAGCTGTAGGTTGAAGGACATCTACGGATATGAGGTAGGGCCAGAGTTCCATCCAGTTGCAGGTTTCCCCCATGGACCTTGTCTAGACGGACCAGGTCCAAAAGGACCCTGTCCATAGGAACTTTGTCCATAAGGGTTATATCCGTAACCAGATGGTTGATACTGGTTCTGCCCCCTAACACCCCATTGGTTACCATACTGCCCTGCAGGTTGCTAATAATTTTGATAAGGGTTGACCTGCGGCTGTTGGTAATTTTGATACGGGGCAAATTAATTTTGCCCCTGGGGTTGCTGGTATCCATACGGTTGTTGGGCTCCATATTGAGCCTGGGAACCAGGCGGCATCTGATAAGAAGGTTGGGATTGGTGTTGAGCCTCAAACCTGCACCTTCCTATACACCCTCTTAGCCTTATTTCTCCACTCACTTCATTCACCCAGTTGTTAAATCATTGAATTATAGTCTAAAAAGGACTGTTTATATGGTTTTCTGACTATACTTATGACTGTTGTTTGGTTTAGTTTTTTTGTTCATGCAGCTGCGGAAACTTGTTAGTTTCCGCAGCCAGCACAGGTTTTCGCAGCCAGCCCAGGATTCCGCAACTATTTTTTTAAAAGTTGTGCTCCAGGTGTCCACTGAAGAAACAAGCTACATGGGCAAGCTCCAGGTGGCGGATACATGGAACTTGTCCCTTCAAATTGGCCAAATCATCCATGAGATGCCGCGGTCAACCAAAGTCAAAGACAAGGCCAGCCAAAGAGTTCAGCGGTGGCACGTCACTGTTTTCGGTACGTGAATGATACATGGCATAGTCCTCAGCTCACGAAGGCACCAGAACACCTAGAGATCGTTTCTGAAACATGAATCTAACAGCCAACCACTCCGAAGATTTCAGAAACATGATGATAGTTACACTAGATCTCGGCTGAAGAGATCTACGTGTCTTTAGTAACACAGTTAATAGCGTTGAAGTTGTTAGTTAGCTTTAGTATTTTGGCACTATAAATAACACTTCATTGAACGCTGTGAAAAAGCTTTTTGATATGTATGAATCCTGAACTGTTTATGTAATTCCGTACAGTTGGTTATCTTATCACCCCACTATTTTATATGCTGCTGTTTTAATACATGAGAGACTTTTCTGAGTTCAGCCGTGTGATTATTTGTTGATTGGCTGAGGTGGCAGAGGTCCCCTGCATGCTGAAGCCTTGTAAAGTGTTCATTTAGTTTCATTATGTTTTTTGTGTTTATCATTAGCTTGTACATAATATGATGTTTTATGTTTCTGTTGTTTATATTTTCACCTTCGTTTTCTTAGAGCTGTAAACTGATCAGTGCTTTTCTGCAGGTTTTCTTAGGCAGCCCGGGAAATTTTTCATCTTTTTGATAACTTTTGGCATATGAGATCATCTTGTCCTTCCTGTTAACTTTCATTTTCTGAAGTTTAAATTCAACATTGTCCTTTTTAAGTTGTGAATTGTTTATTTCTTTTTTTGCTATTTAGATATCATACTGCTCATCAATTTATGGTTTCTTTCTATGGTCAAGTGACTATATTAGCAAGAAATCAGAATATTACTAACCGTAGTGTGATTTAGTTATCATATTGCTTACTCATGCTTGCTTTCCACAAGGTAGATTGAGCTGAATGGTAAAGGACTAGAAGAGTTCAAGTAGTGTGATTAGTTTCTTTTATGCAATTTACTTTCTTGTCATTTAGATATCATATTGCTTGACATGTTCATGATTACTTCCCCAAGGTAGATTGAGCTGAAGGGTAAAGGATTTGAAGAATTCAAGTAGTGTGATTGGTTTCTTTTATGCAATTTACTTTTTTTTGCCATTTAGATATCATGTTTCTTGACTTGTTCATGATTACTTCCCGCAAGGTAGATTGAGTCGAAGGGTGAAGGATCTGAAAAGTTAAAGTAGTGTGAATTAGTTTCTTTGCTTTAAGTTTGAGTTGTTTTAGTCTTTACGTTCTTTTCATTTCAACAGCAAGGATACTGGGCCATTGTCATTAGTTCACCATTTGATGCATTTATTTTCTCTTAAGAATTGATTTCATTTTAGTTATTGAAAAGCTTTCTTTTGAGCACTTTCAAGTTTAGAAACCATCACCATCTACACTCCATACTTCACTTTCATTCTCATCATCACACATTAAGGAAAAATAAATCCAAAAACAAACTAAAAATCTTAAAACGACAAAAGCCTAAGGAAATGGTTATCTAGTACATATAGTACACTTCACTTCGTCAGTTTACGAACCCCGGGTTGACATTTTAAATAGCAATTTAGATCACACTAAATTGACCAAACAATTGGTACCCACTCTGTGGCTGGAGACCAGTTTGATTCTGGGGTTGGTAACCAGTTTGAGGCTGAGAAGCAGGAACCATCTGCATGCCTGGTTAAGCCGCCCCAGAGAGATATCCTTGCGAAGATTGAGGTTTGGCCATCTGGCCGGAAGGTTGTCCTGGTTGGATTTGAGACGGACCTACTTGCCCAGAAGGTTGAGCTTGCTGGGCGTTTGGTCGTCCTTGCGCAACTGAAGGTTGTCCTTGTAGACCAATTGGTTGACTAGGCTGAGCAGTGGGCTGGCCTTGTTGTGCGTAAGGCTGGCCACCTTGCCCAGAAGGGTACCCTTGTTGGTTTCTAGGTTTTCCTTGTTGCGCGTAAGATTGTCCCGGGTTCCCATAGGGTTGACCTGAAGGGTATCCCTGCTGGGGTCCAGGTTGTCCCGGGTTTCCAGAAGGTTGCCCAAGATATGTATAAGATGGACCACCAGAGGCCAAAGGTTGTCCCTGATAGGGTTGTCCTTGCGAGCCTCCAGGTTGGCCTGGATAGGTCTAGCCATAATACTGCTGCCCATGATTAGGTTGCGAGTAGGATGGTTGACCCTGGTAGGGTGGTCCTTGGGATGGCTACCCTTAACCTAGATGAAATTGGCCACCACCATAACCAGTGGTACCCCAAGCCACATTCAACGGAACTGTACCCTCAACAGCAGGCTCAGTTGGCAAGGAGGTATACAATAATGATTGACAGGATCATAATAAGGGCCTTGCCCACCTGGGTTTTGGACAGCATGTAAGTACTGAGAATATGCCCCCCCTGTTGAAATGGGATCAGAAGAAGGTTGGGCACCACTTACAGGATGAGCAACTCTAGTAGCATGTGCTAATGGACCACTACGTACTGGGCCTTGGGATGGGCTGGCCACAGTAGTTACGATGGAAGATCCCGTAACGGCACTAGCAACTGGAGTTGATGATGCGACACAAACGGTAGGGTTGGTTGGAACAGATGTGACAGTGGTATGGTGAACTTGGGAAACAAAAGGTCCCATAGTGGGAACAACGCTATTATCCCACATAGAAGAGAAACTCGCAGAGCCCATAGCATCCCTTAGAGATCTATAGCATGCCGGCACTGTGATACCGAGAGGTGTAACAGTGTAGGGCGTAGAGATAACTGGGGATGTAGCCAGGATGGGAGTATCAATACTCAATATAACAGGTGTTCCACTCGATACAGGAGATGTATCCTCCATGTCGGAAGAAGCCATCGGGGATGAAACACCAACATGAGTAGAGGAAAAGTCCTCTTCAGAAGGCTCCCAAACAGGGTTCCAAAACAAGTCATAAAGCTCGTCCTCCGGAGCATGAGAGTTCAACGGTTGGACACTTGGAATAACAAGGAAAGTGTCAGCACAAAACAGTGTCTCAAGAGCAGCAGAAGAAGCATACCCTTGGTCATTTGGGATGGGAGACGGGATCGATGGATCCGCAAGGATGATCAAAACAAAGATCCTAGACAAGCTAACGATAAGAGACCCTACTCAAGACTAAACGCAAACAAGATCTAACAAGGTAAATGTAATCGTGGTCAAATAAATTTTTAAGACATTAGGACACAACTTGACCTTTTCATGTTTTAAGAGTTGAGAAAAGGACAAAAGATGACTCTAGTCACCTTCGAATATTTAATGAGCCTGAAGTGACAAATGCTCAATAGAGCCTTTTCTTTTAAGGAGTCCGAAAAGGATCAAAAAGTGACTGATCTGGAGAAACTAGGCAAGGGGTTTACCAGACAATCCGTAAAACTGCATATACACCTTAGCGATCATATGAAAGCCAAGGACTTTCCGTACGGTAGTCAATCTTCTCGAATGCTGTGTTCGGTGCATTACGGGCTGTAAGGCGGAAGACACGGCTTCCTATGGATCAAGGATGATAACCTAGTGGAGTCTCCCCATATATACGTGATGGTACGTGGGAGCACAAGTCCGTACTAGACCACAGTTGAATCACACAAGGAGGAATCACCCAACTTTAATGCGAGAATAAAAGTGACTAGGTTTAACAACACCATAGCACGTCTCTAGCCTAGACCTCTAGAATGTGAGCGTTATGTTCCAATGTGTTTTTAAGTTCATTCGATTTATTTTAAATTTGATCTTGAGTTACGTTTCGGTTTTCAGGTCCTACCTATGTAATTCCTCAAAAATCCCTAAATGCACTGTATATGCCAAAACATGTCATTCCATTCGATGAATGCTAATTACAAAAGAGTTTAGAGAGCTTTCATACAAATGAAATGAACACAATCAACAAAGAATTTCCCTAATGCAGCTAACGGAAATCACTAAACTTTTCTTTAAGATTACTAATCCACTAATCAAAATGAAAAGCTCTAACTTCATTAACTATCACAAAGCAAAAGAGATTTTCTTTTTCAATAATGACAAAATGCACTAAAGAGTTTCTGAGAAATAATAGCAAACAAATGTGGGAAAGAACCGATTGACCCCAAACAACTGTAATCTGTGCCCGGGTAGTGAAAAGAAATCGAAACAATGTTAAAATTGATTCAACAACAATCACTTAAACAAACAAGTAAAAGCAAGCAAAGAGGGAGGTTAAATCAAACCAACAACAAGCAGTAAATGAACCTTTGCAAACGAGTAACCAAGCAAGGCTGATCCAACAAGGTTGAAACAATGAAACCAGGTCATAAAGCAAAAACAAGGTTCGCTTCAACAAAACTCGCAAAGAAGTGCTTCAATCTTTAAACAATAAAAATCAAGTCATAAACCAAGTGAAAAAAGTAGGGGATAGCAAGACCAACAGGTTCAGGAGGCAGAATTGAAAAAATTCAATCCTATAGGAGTCAGCGCGGGTGAAACACAACGACAGGGCGCTGATAAGAAGCTACGCGTAGCAACAAAGCCATGTCAGCATGGAAGAACATGGCTTAACTGCGATGGTTCGATTCCCAGAATCGTCGCGACTGTTTGGTGTATTTACGCGATGATCAAAAAATCACATAAAAGGCTAGGCGACGGCAGCACGACTGTTTTATAAAAAACCGCGATGAAGCCAAAAAATGACCACAATCAAGCCAAAAACTCCCAAACCAAGGTAATCACTCTTTAAACAATCAAGGCACTTCCTAGACCAAACCAAACTCTTTAAACAATCAAGGCACTTCCTAGACCAAACCAAGAAACCTAGAAGCAGAGAACTAATCCCCAAACTTCGAAAAGAGAGCAAAAATCCAATTCAAGGACAAGATGAACAAGAACAGGACAAAACCTAGCTCCTAGCTGTTCAATTCGTAAACAAAACCGGAGATTGACTGAAATGGCTTTGATCTACTTCGCTAATGCAGAGAAATAAAATTTCGAAGGCTAACTAGCCATGCTTCAAGCTCCGTCTAAGGCTTACAATTCAAACAACAAGGTAAACGTCCCCAACCGAGTCGCCAAATTGTTGTGTAGGTAAATCCCCTCTACGAACAAAGGCGATCCCTCTAGCCTAACTGAAGTCTAGCAACAATCAAGCACGCTAACACGCAGGTTCCTAATTGCAAAATAAAGGCCAAGATGAGAGCCTACCTCGAATCCAATGCTTATATTCGTAGAAGGATTGTCGCTTCTGTTCTTTCACTTCAGCTGGTCGCAATCCTCACGATCTCCATGAACATACACCTGCACAAGCAAAGGACAAGACAAATACAAGCATAAAATCCGGGAAATGCAACTATGTACCGGTCAGAAAGGATACAACTCAAACATCATAATCAAAGACACATGAGTGGAACCATAATGATAGTCGTTTATCTTATTAACGAAACAAAAGAGAATACAACCAAGTTCTGACGTCAAATCCTCCTTTGGTTGGGTCTAGCTAACAAGTCCTTTAAGCATTCACCTTTGAAAGTAGATATCCCAAAACAACTCTCTCTCTCACACAAGTTTACACAATATGGAAACACTTCACAACCTTCCTTAAGCACTATAGCAATCCCACACTTATCACACCAGTTGCCTATCAAGCTTACAATACTATCAGCAATGCTTTAAACACAATCAATTCCAAAACTAGCAGCTCATGGCAATGGTGGAGGCTTAAATAGGAGAAGGAGTCTCCATGAATGGTGTGAGGATGAGCTTATCTCCAAGGAAGGTGGCTCAAATGATGAAACAAACATGCCAGAGAAGGGAGGGCGACATTTACGAGGCCAACAACCAAGTCTGGAGTCATCTGGAAGGCCGGCTGTTAGAACAAACTCGCCCAAACTGGATCATCGCAGGGGCATAACTGCAGTGGAGCACTGGTATTGCTACTGAATAACAAGGAAATTCATATCAGTGTGATCCGACATAAAGAACAGCGCGCTGTCACATGAAATTCGACCAGCGTGGGAAAGGCGTGTGCTTCCGCGCTGGCAGCGCATTGAGTCTGTTTAGGAGCGCTCATCAGCGCGTTTATTTTTAAAACAGTCACGATGATAGAGGAAACTTTGGAAAAGTGGGTCATTTGGACACATTTAGAGAGCATGAGCATGATGAATTTGGTCTCATGACACAGTAGGGAGATTGACAGGAAGACAGTGACAAATTACTATGTAACAACCCTCTTGCTATGTCATGTTTCCAGCATCTATCATGCTTTGAGTTTTGTCAAAAGGTGACTAGTGTTCGATTTCATCATGAGTTGGCTCATCTTTCTGTGCTTCACTTACATGGAGATCACGCTATCTTAGCCGGTGTCACCTTCAGACTTACACCTGAATCTGTCTCATTAGCAACCAACATACCGAACGTTGGAGAACCATGGAACAAGAAACAAAAGATTGATCGGCAGCATTATGAGCCATACATTAAAGCTAGTTTCTTAGGGCAGTTGAAACGAGTCTTTCCATTTCGATATCTGAAAGATGAATATGCTCCTCTAATGAAGCTAATCATGAAATATTTCAACTGTGAGGGAAGGTTCTCTCATTTATATGCTTATCACATCAGGTTACTCATGCATTTTACTAGGGTATAGATGATGAACATCCCATATTTCATTTGCCGGAACATAGAGAGGATGAACACCTTTATGCAGCACAAAACCCCTCAACAGCAACTTAACAGTGTTTATCATTTTTCTCTTATTAAGATTTTGGTGGTTCATCATCTTGGATTACAGAGCATTACTTGGGATGATTTCATCTCCTGTGACCTCTTCAGCACTTCATAGGGATTATCAGAGGTTAAACATGAGATAGGTGGTCCTTCTCATCAGTATGAGCTCCATGAGACTGCTAGTGTGCTGGTATTGATCACATATCAGAGGGGCGTTAGACATTTGTTCGTAGCAGCAAAGCGAGTGTTATCTCCACCTGGGGTGGAAGGGGCCTCTTTTTCGATGTCAGCAACACAGGTACAGGATAGATTCAAGGAGCCAATGCATGACGAGGGGCCATCAGGTGAACGAGAGACTGACTTCATTCTCATTTATGATGATGATACAGATGTGGAGAGTGCCAAACTTAGAAGGATCATCCAAGAGCAGCAAACAGAGATCAAAGCCTTGTCTCTCAATGTGGGGAGGGCTAAGTGGATTATCATATGCTTGGAGTAGAGGAATGAACAACTCAAAGACCAACAGGAGATCATGGAGCTGCAAAACATCCGCGAGAATCGTCGATCTGCCCAACAGAGGAGGATTGAGCTCACTCCATTAGAGCAAGAGATTAATAATGACCGAGAGTCTTGGCTCGAGCAGATCAACATCCACCTTGAGATACTGATAGAAAATGCCAACAAGGACAAAACATTATTGAGGCATATGGTTTATCACTACAGGGCATGTAACATGAGTTCCAAGGCTCGGATAAGGAATTTGAAGGCGAAATTGAGGAAGGCAACAAAAATACAAAAGAGGCAAAAAGAGCAAGATCGGCTCTAAACCTTGGCTGAAGCCTCTTTGGGCTAGCATGAGACTTCATAGAGAAGCTCCAGCCCAAATTTCAAAAAATTTGGGGCATTTTAAGTCTTTTGACAAATTTTGGTACAAAAACAGGGTTTTTCTCCCTATGCGTCGCGCCACGTGGCGTGTGCTTATGCTAAGGAGCTCTAAATTACAAAACATTTATATTTTGGATTCGGCATGAAAAATAATTACTATTGGTGCATTTCCAAGAATTTTGGGCAAGTTTTGAGTCCTCAGGAGGTCAAAAACACTCAAAACATGACCTCTCTGCCCCTATTTTGACACACAAGAAGCAGTCTTGGGAGATTGAAGTTTTGGAGGGACAAATGAGAACCAAATTTAGAAATTCTACTTGGGTTGGAAAGTAGACGGGAAGGGATTTCTAGAAAACACACTTGGGAACAATTTGGACTTCATCAAGTACCTGAAAACCACCTCCAACGTGGCGCGATGCATACAGTTTTAGGTGCGGCGCACAGAGACCCAAAGGTCAAAATCACTTCCACTCCGCAAAATTTCCATTTGCAATTTTCTCCAAGTGGGCCTGTTCATTTATAATACATTTTTCTTGGCACCTAAGGCAAAGTTTAAAAAGCATTTTCATTAAATTTTGGCTTCTATCCAAGTGGCAAAAGGAAGGGGAGCAGTCACCCAAAAAATCTATGCTACAGTTTTGTTATTTTTCTAACACTGCACCTGTCACTAATGGTTGGATTTTCATTTCCAGTTTGTAATGATTTAAAAAACTCCCCAACTTTGGGTCGATCCATTTCTTGATGGAAAAGTCTATTTATTGTATGAAAAACCATTTGCTAAGGGCTGGTTGGAATTTCTGGGAGACAGTGGGAGAGAAACTCAGTTACTCATTGTACATTTTGACAAAGAATTAATGAAAGGTTACGGCTATGGTTCATGCGATTCCTGTGGTGTGAGTTTAGCAAATGTATTATCTTTCTATTTCATATGTATTTCGTTATGTTTCACAGTTCATTCATATTCATTTCCAGTGAAATTTTCTAAGTAAGAAAAGGTAGAATTCATGTTTATTGCTCTGCCTTTGGGAAAGTTTTCACGTTCTGTGTTCTTCTTCTGTTGAAAAGGATTCATGTATTTATGCCCTTTTCACCCTCCTAAACAATATTTCCATTTCACATTATTTCAAATTTAATTGATAGACTTTCCGCCTATCTTGCCTCATGAAGTAATCTATGCCTTTGTGTTAAATTCCCTGCTCATGCTATTCTTTGGTCGCATACATCCCAAAAAACTCAGTCATTTATCAAAATACTTCTGCCATATTTATTTACCTAGCCTAAAATAAATATTCATTGTAAATCATCTCAGACCATATTGTATATTTATTCACTGAGTGTGACACGGAGAGAGCCCTCTCTTGTTCTGGTAGGGCTAGCTACCAGACTGAGCATGGTTTGTGGTTACCCTGAATTTTCCCTTCTTTCAGCCTAAGGCAGATTTAGGTGCTAACACCTTCAATATTGACTCTTACCCCTTGCAATCTTCCCATGGGCAAAATATTTTGTTGGTTTTACATTCATAATTGAATAGGGTACCATTGTAACGTGGGTCTACCCATGCATTCCCATGTTTTCTTTGGTAGTACAACCACGTCTGAACCCATATTCAAGATTACCTAATCCATTTCGTACTTGCATATTTGCACAGTCAACCTCATCTCTCTTCCTATGCGCAATGCATGCTTTCCAAGTTTTCTGACCACGCAAAGTTATCCTGACCCCGTGCACCTAGTGATAAGTTCCTTTAGCCCTTTGACTACCTCATTGTCATGCAACAGTTTCATGCATGTCTCCAAAAAGGTAATGAGAATTTAAGGATCCATCCCTAGTTCTAGTTGATCCTTACTACCAAACGTGGAGACCTCCGTGAAGCTCTTCTTAGCTTCCATGAATGTCTCCTTCGTGCATTCTACATCAAACTCAGGTTCCTTTGTAGGAGCCTTGTGAACCCACACGTTGTCTTCTGGTTGCTTCCCTTTATCATATCCCATGGTCATACTACTCCTGAGCATCATGTTTACATTTGGGTCTTGGTGTGGTTCAGACCTCATCATTTGTAAATTCTAGGTTGGAGGGGGCTGGAGTACCCGCTTTTCGCGCATCTTCATTATCAACAAAGGGTAATCTTATGTCTCATGATCAAACTGATTAGAGTACCAACATGATATCCTAATCAGGTTCTCACAATTGTGGGCATAATGCCCTGGCCCTCTGCAATTGTAACAAATTATCTATCCGCGACCCCATACTGGTCCCATTCCACCTCAACGCCGACTGCGCCCCTCAAACCCAATGCATGCGATCCTTGCTTTTGGGTTGAGGGCTCGTGTTTTAGTTTGTACCCTATAGGTAGGAGTTCGATCCATCATTAATTCATAGCTTCATGGCCTACCGACCTGCAGAAATTACAAAATAATTTTTGGCACATCTTCGTATACTTCTGCGATAGATGATAATTATCCATTGTATGTTTTCCTCCTATCTGGTAGATTGCACACCATAATGTAGATGTCGTGCTCATCTCCAACTATGCCTCCGGTCTTAATGGCATTGTCCCTCCCCCTGCCAAGTAGTTCGCGAACACTAGACAATGTTCCTTATTTTCCCTTGGCCTCTGCATTTTATGCACCATACATCCTCGCGCACCTCCGGCTAATTTGTCCTGTCCTGTTTCAAATTTGCATCTCTAGACATAGATTTTACAGTTGCAAGTGGATTTGTTGGACTCCCAACAGAGGGTCTCGTATAGGGGTCTCATGCAATCTCATTGCCATCTCTAATGTTTCGGCCTAGGTGGAAAGTTTTTGTTGTGACAGCGCCATCCTTAAGTTTGGCATAAGTGAGGCCACAAACCATGCGCAATGTTGTGCATCTATTAACATCATATTGGCTTTGCGAATCGTATTTTTCAGCCTTTCATCTAGGTCCTAGGGGGTCTCACCCAGGAGCATCGTGATCTCCTTAAACCTGATGATTGATTGTGTCTCTGACTTTAGCCTGCTAAATTCCTTGTTCAACGCAATTTGGATCTCTGCAATTACTGCATTCGGGTGGTCATTAGAATGCTTGATATACCACATTAATGCACAATCCTACAGCATGCTCACTAGCTTAGCCTTTTTAATATTATCATCCATGACGCCCTGTTCTTCCTATACTGCTCTTACCACAAACTAGAATTGGTCTGGATCTTCACTTCCTACACCTTGAACACTGGTAGTTTGATCGCACTTGCCATATTGAGTTGTGGTGGTGGCGTCGATGGAGTGGGTGGAGATGGAGGTGAGGACGGTGAGACGAGTGGCGGTGTAGGTGGGGGTGGTAAATGTGGAATTCTCTATCTTATCAAATTGATTGCGCTTCTTGGAGAGACTTTCCCAAGCTCCTCCTTGCTTTCTCATGAGGGTGAAATTAAGGGATTGTTTTCAAACTCGTCACTACTTCCAATTCTGTACATTTTTCCAATTCATGTAGTCCCAAACATTAATTTATTCGAATAACCCGCTTTTCACACAATAGCATCTTAATGCACGTGTTCAAAGATTTAATATACTCACCTCACAGTCCCTTGAGAAAATGTCACTCTACCTCACTGTAGCTGATGGTTATGTCTACCATGAACTCAGTGATAAATCCTCCTATTATTCAGTCGAGCCAGTGGTCCACAGCTTGCGCTATCTTCTCTTCTGAGGCTTCTAGTCTATGCACTAGTTCCGAAGTCCACACTATTGGTTTGTCGAGCCTACACCTTCCATGGTTGTCTGCTAACTTTGCGATCCACTCATACAACTCAGACAGAAAGGATGCAAAGAAAATTTCATAGATTTCAGTGTACAAGTAGCGATCCAACCATTATTCCTTAGATACTTGCGAATTTCTATTTTCCTGCGCCACTAATTCGTGAATTTTCTTCTCCAACCACTCTTCAATTTCTTTCTTTGTAGGATTCCATTGGCACGACATTGTACATACTTTATGCAAATCTTAGTCCCGACAATGGAACCATTTGTTGGCTTAGTGGGGCCTGACAAAGGTTTAGAGGTGATTTAGCCAAGGAAATCTCGGTAGTACTGGCCCTTTCAACAACAGTCTATGGAGTGCGAATTGATGTCTCACCTGAAGTAGTATGTGAGGGTGCTAGAACTAGGTTTCCACAACCTAGGGATGTCTGACATGTTGGGATTAGTATGCGGTCCAATCTTCAAGCTCACTATGCTACGTGCACTAGTGGGCACCTCGCAGCCTGCGATGTTGTCTTTACGCAGACCTATTCATAGTGCGATCCCTGTTATTTACACAAGTATTTCCTAATTATACATTGTTAGTTGATTACTTAAATTATTTTCATATATACGTATTCTAAACCATAAAAGCATTTACTCAACTACGCACAGTAAATAAACCGAGTATAAGTAATGCGTAACAACAAAATAATGATTCAAGACTAAATGCACAGAATTAGGATAAACTTCTGTTTATTAGCTTTCTGTCTCTATTACAGACTCGATTCCTCCCGGTGCACTCAGGTGCAAGGGTCTGCAGACTCAACTAAGGACCCTACTAGGCCTCTGCACACTCAACTACAGAGCCTCTACCTACTACTATGACCCAAGACACTTAGACTCTTCGCTGAGCCTATCTAATTCACCGATTCCTTCCTTGATTTTCTCTTACAACTTAGAGACTCGCTCTATTTATATAATCCCATGGTCTGTGGATCATGGGTAGGCCAACTTTACACTAGTTTACAATAGAATGTTTAGGGTGAACAACACTATGACTCAATTGTACACTTTGCACTCTGCGCCCCCAATTCATGGAGACTTACAATATTGTTTGCCAAAACTTTGGTTTTTCACCCAAAACTTGCTGTGGGGGACCCTATGCCCAATAGGGGGGAGAATCTGCAGGTGGTTTTTATTGTTTCAGGAGTATGATTTTGAAGTTATTGTGAAGCCTGGACAACTAAACGTAGGACTAGACCATCTGTCACACATCTAAGTGAGAGAATAGCCCACTAATTTGGAGGAGGGATTGCCTAAGTCATAGATCTTTGCAATGCATGTCATAGATGGTCACTTTGAAGACATCATAGAGTTCCTAATGGTAGGAAATACCCTAGAAGGCTACACCACGTAGTAGAAAAAGGAGTTAGTGGTGTGCACGGAAGACTTTTCTGTCATTGTCGGACATCTGTACAAAATGGGGTCTGATGAAGTATTGCAATGATATGTACCAGAGTTCAAAATATGTAGTATCCTCACGGACGCTCATGGGGGTGCTAGAGGAGGGCATTACATAGGAAGGGTGACCGCACAGAAGATCCTACGTGCAGTGTTATGATGGCCAACCCTCCATAAGGATTCAAAAGCCTACTGCAGGGTGTGCGACATGTGTCAAAGGATTTGTAGGCCATCGTAGAGAGATGAGCTGCCTCTGAACCCATAGATGACATTACAACCTTTCGAGAAATGGGCAATAGATTTTGTGGGACCCTTTTAGCCTCAAGGAAAGAAGATGAGTGCGTGGTACATTATCATTGCAACTGAGTATTTGACTCGATGGGCTAAGGTAGAACCTGTGAAGGATTGTATAGGCATGACCACTGCAAAGTTTGTCTTTATGTATGTACTGATGTGATTTGGGTGTCTAAAGATGTTGATGAGTGATCATGGTACACACTTTCTGAACGAAACGATCAGTGCGCTGATGGCGGAATTTCAGGTATATCACCTAAAAAGCATGCCTTGTCACCCATATGCTAATGGGACAGTGGAAGCATTCAATAAGGCACTGGAGAACATGCTAACCAAGGTTTGCAACACTGAATGAAATGATTGGGACTTGCGCATACCCATAGTACTATGGGCTTATCGAATGATGTGCAAAAAGTTCACTAGACAGACACGGTTTAGGCTTGTATATGGTGTTGAACCAGTGATTCCAATGGAATGCAATGTGCCTAGTCAGTGCATAGTGGCATTCATGTGTATGACAGATCGAGGAGCCCTGGAAGAGAGTTGTTGGCTTGTTGGGGCTTGACCTAGTTTTGGAGTTAATTAACCAAACAAATCCCTATACTACTGGCCCTTTCGGTAGCAGTGCATGGAGCATGGACTAAGGTCTCAACAGAAGTGGTATGAGGGGTGCTGGAACTAGGTTTTCGCACCCTTGAGATTTATGAGGGGTTGATTTGGTCCCACTGTGAGTCCCTTCACCCAAGTTACTTCGTGCACTTTCCTAGCCTTCACGACCTTATATATTCACCTTCACTTAGCCCTAACAAGGGGCTATGGGGCTTTCACGCTGCTAGAGCAGCAATCTGCACTATTTCCCTAAGTCACACTGCTATAGACATTTTTGGGCACTGCACCCCAATCATAAATGTCCATAAACTGAGGGCTCCTAAGTCCCTAAAAGTGTTGCTTCACTGCCTAAAGGAACAAGGTCAGCTGATTACATCATCTCCCTGAAGTTCTCCACTAAAAATTGCTCAGAAGTGGTCAAAACTGGACCATACTGAATACCTAGTGCAGAGGGTGTGATGTATATCACCTTCCCAGTGTAAAGGGTGTGATGCATACTGAATGGCCCCTCTGTAGGGTGCGATGGTCGGGAATGGAAAAATGGCAGGGACAAATTGCAAGGTGGAAGATCATGGAATCTTCTAGAAGCTTCCCCTCTGACACTTGCCTCTCTGTTTTCGACTAGGGATGAGTATGAGATCATTATTCTCCAATTGGAATCAAGAAATATTAGAGAGAGGACACTAATCAAGACCCCAAAAGATGACTCACCTCCCTACAATCATCTATATATGCATCCCTCATCACAGAGATCCAGAGGCTAAAATCTTGTATCTTGTAGAGAAGTGTTGTTGGTTTTCTGGTGTAATTTCATAATGTTGGGTGATCTAAGCTTTACTTGAGGTGAAGAAGGGCTTTTTTGCTAGAGGATGATGCTGGGTCAGAACATATGGTTGTAATCCTCTTGCTACTCTTGATCTTAATAAAGCTATTCAAGTTTTCCTCCATATTCTTGTATTTGTTTTCTTATATATGCATTTGTATGGTTATCACATATCTGGTCCTGTGTTATTTATGAATATAGATCTTTGTTCTTTGATAGTAGCATGCTTCTTTGATTCTACAGGTGCTCTTTGAAGCTGGGCAGACGAAGAAGAAGCGGCAAAGGCCTATCAGGAAGGAGAGGAATCAAACAAGGGAACTAAGCGCATGACTAAGGTTGGTGCCCTTTATTCCACTCTTATCTATTCATAAAGGAAAGCGAAAGTAGACTTTACTTGTTTGTTTCTAAGATAGCTACCAGTCTTAGTGGGAATAGTAGCTCTGAGTGGACACTATTCCTGGTAACGAAATGGCGACTCCACTGAGGAGCGACTAGATTGTTTGTTAGTCTATCTTTGTTTCTTTTATAAACTTACAGACGGAGCCTGAAGTCAAGCCATCTAGCCTTCGAACTAAATTTGTTATACAGATGCAAAGTAGATCAATGCTACTTCAGTTTATCTCTGGGTTTTGTTTATGAATTAAACAATCGATCTGTAAACAGTCTAATTGCCCTAAGTGGTGGCTCTAGTAACCTCCTTAGATCAACCCCTGTGATTTACATATATTGAACATCACGTACTCGGCCTAAATCCTTGAACTGAATTGCAAATTGTGAGTAAAAACTCGTTTAAAGTCTCACACTAGTACCATCACACCCTGCCTTCAAGGCTATCTATATGCATCGCACTTCCTGAGTGCAGTAGTTGCGCTGCATACTGAATTCACTGTGTGACAGGTGCGATGGTCAGGGAAGGTTAACTTTACCTTCACACTTTGTTTTTTTCCTCACTATTTTCAGTCCTATTCAGGAGTTTTGTTGTCTGTGGTCAGTGTATCTCGGTGAAAACCCCTTCTCTTACATTATTTCACCTCCATAGAGCAAAGAACTGTAAGTGTTTTTATGTATTGTGCACCATTTTCATTTCTCTTTTGCAAAGAAGTAGCATAGTCGAACTGTCATTTCTTGATCAGAAAGTGTCGTAGCTGTCGTTTTCAGTTTTAGAAGACAATACCATTGTTCTTGATAGTCGATTTTACAGTTACTATTGTATATGATTTGAATTAGTAGTTTTTAAAGTGTCGAAAAGCAATTTTCATTTCGAAATCGCAAAGTGTCTCTCTTACCTTCACTTCATTTTGAAAAGAAATTTGTTGAGTATTGTCGCTTTGAAAATAATTCAGATTTGCACTTATCTTTCTTATTTTCATTCATACATTAAGAAGGCTGAAAACAAATACATGCATGTGCATTTGCATTTAGACTGCTTGGTTTGATTTAGGAAAGTGCATTTAGTGTGTGCTCTGTGCTCTTTATTGAAAGATTCTTAGCTTTCTTTCCTTAGCAGCTAGGATTTTCATTGCCAAAAGAAGATTAAATGTTTATTTATCATATTAGACTACATTTTAGGAATTGTATACACATCATGCAGTGAACCTGAAAGGCAATTTTTTAAGCAAGATCAACTTAAAATAAATTTAATGAATCTAACAATGCTTTGGAACCTAACGCACAACATCTAGAGGTCTAGGCTAGAGACGTATTATGGTGTTGTAAACCTGGTAACTATTGTTTTCATTATTGGTTGGGTGATTCCTACACTCTGAGACGGCAAGTGCTAGTACGGACTTGTGCTCCCATGTACTGTCGAGTATATATTGGGAAACCATAATAGGCTGCATCCTTTATCCTTAGGAAGCCGTGTCTGCCGCCCTATCGATCGCAATGCATTGAACACAACATTTGGGAATATTGACTGCATTACTGTAAAAAGTATTCTGCAGTTTTGCAATTGGTTTGGGAATCCCCTCTACCTAGATTTCCAGAGAAGTCCATTTTGCTCCTTTTCAAACTCCTTAAAGGAAAAGGTCCTCTGAGCACTTGTCACTTCAAGCTCACTAAAAATCGAAGGCGACTAGAGTCATCTTTTGCTTTTTCTCGACTCTTAAAAATTGAAAAAACAAGTTGTGTCAAAGCGTCTAAAATTCATTTAATTCAAAAAATATTTTTCCCTTTTATTTTGAGTTGATCAAGTAATCCGCAATCATGGAAGAAAGTCAATCAAAACCCCGTCGTTCGCGGAAACTTACAAGTCAATTGTCATTGGCTCCGGAAGTGAAACCATTCCGAACAAAGCGAACTCATTTGACCGGGTCAAAGTCCCCTAGGTTGGTTGGAGCCAATACTCCGACATCCTTAGAGACTCCGGTTACTCCGAACATTTTTGGTATCCCTGCCTCTATAGGAGAATTTCTGCAGCAACAAAAGGACATTACAACTGATCCTAGTTTGATGGTAAACACTTCTATTCCTAAACCAGCTCCATCTACAGCTGATTCGGAAGGTGTTACTCCACAACCGTCTGCTACTGTAGAACTTATATCTTCTTCGGCACCAGAAATATTTTACAGACCTGACGGTCTGCCTCTTCCTCCTAGATTCATTTCCATAGAAGAGATTGTGGAAGATCCTCCATCTAACACTCCAACATAATTTGGAGCTGGGATCGCCCTGTGTCCTTCTTCATCAGAAGATATTCACCCGCCATCAGAAGTTCCTGAAGAATCACTAAGGAATCTTTTGGATAGGCTTAATATGTCTGAACAACCGTCGACATCAAGGACTATGTTACCCGACACAGTAGCAACAGAAGCTCCTTCTGTTATTCCGACAATGTTCGTCGGCGTGCCATCTGTCCCAACCAACTCTTAATCGCTGGATGGAGTCCATCCAGGGGTTGTTTCAATAGCATGGATTGTTCCCGTTTATTCGTCCAGAATTGTATCTGGAATCTCTTACGTTGAGTCTCAACAAATTGATCCTTCACAGTGTCAATTTGAGCAAACCGGTCCCCAAAGGCAAGTAATTCCTTTGAGTACTGGACTACCGTCGTATGGAGGGTCGTATACCCTTTTGTTTCCTTCTTCGGAAGGACAATGATACGTGAGTTCACAACAAAATTTAGGTTATGCTGGAATTACAACTAGTGGTTGGGTGCCAATCCTACCTCAACAACTAAGAGTTGTATGCTCATTGCAACAAAGTTTACCTATGACAAACATTCCCACTACGCCGGCTATTGTGGTGGTATCGCAAGTACAAGCATTGCCAGTTGTATGCCAACCTTAAGTTTCACAGGTTACAATGCAACAATCTCTTGTACCTATGACACAACCACAATCACCAACTAGTGGAATAACACAGGTTCAAATGGGGAATGCCAACCCCCATCTTGGTCAAACAGTCAGTACTGGACAATAGCCCATGGCTTCACAACCATGGCTAGTGCAAGACCAACAACCATAATTCCAGCAAGCTTACCAAGGACATGAGCAACAAGTCTTTGTAGGTAATGGGCAGCCGTATCAACCATATCATAATGGTTATGCCCATCAACCTTACCAAAGTTACCAACATCAAATGCATTATGTTGGTATGCAAAGATCAACTACTCAAGCGATTCCATCTTATCCTAGGTATGCTCAACCAAGCCTGAATCAACAGTTTCCTTTTGTGGCAACTTTAGAGTTACGAGATCTAAATCAACTAACGAATGATCCAATTGCCTACGCCCCTTGGTGGCTGGCGATTCTGCATAAACTTCCGTTTGATATTCCTAAATTAATGGAAATCCAGCGGAAGACCCATCGAATCATGTGATGACCTTTCATCTATGGTGTTCATCCAACACTCTCAATGATGATTCAATTAGGCTTCGCCCCTTTCAGCGAACACTAACTGGTCAGGTAGCAAAGTGGTATATCGAATTGCCTAGAGCTTCGTTTGATAACTTCAGTACCCTAGCCACAACCATTTTAACCCATTTTCAGTTACCTATAAGGTCTTACCAATTTCAAACAAATGACGGCCACTCACATATCTGATCATATTCATGAATGGCGACGTCATCGTATAATGGTAAAAGCTTATGTTCCTGATTAGCTATTGGCTGAATGGTTTATTAAGTCATTGTTACCAGCTATTACAGAAGATGTGGCAAAGGTAGGAGTCGTCATTGAAGAGAAAGTTATTTCTCGTGCACAATATCTAGACTTGATCTACACTCAGTCTGGCACGCTCTACGATAAAATCACTAATGCTCCTAGAATAGAATTTTCTGTTCCTCCACCTCCTAAATAAAACAAAGACTCTCATGTCGGCAATGGCGTGATAGGTATGACAAGCACTAAAACTATAAAGGTTATGTCGAAAAAGGCCCGCATGGTTTTGAGTCAAAACGCAAATGAGTAACTTCTAGCCTCGGAAGTAAATGTTGTGTCGACAGACAAAGGGAAAGAACCCAAGCAACCAGGAGGCAAGAAGAAAAAACAAGGGAAGAAGAAAAACCAGGAGGACTCATCTCCTAGAAAATCTTCTACAAACCCTTCTGGGGATAGGAAACCAAAAACTCCATGGCATATATGTGATGAGGATCACTGGACCAGAGAATGTCCATATAAATATGAACTTAGAAAATCCTTCAAAAGTTCAAAAACCTCGGCCATATTGACTGATCCATTTCCGAACCTAGGAACAAATCTGGTTGCTAGCGAAAATGCTTCCCCGTCCCAAGTGCTAATGTTGTCAGTTTCAAAGCAACTGAATGATGCTCTTATATCGATAAGGAGTAAAGATTACGGGAATCCATAGACTTTGAACAACAAGGATAATGATCAACCTAGTAGTTCAACAACAACTTCGACCGAAGTTGTGCCAGCCATCATTCTTGATTTAACAATAAAACTACCAAAGGGAGTAGTACAGAAATCGACATTTAATCCTTGTGCCCGAGTAGCGCAACACTATAATCTAGTGGAGGATTTAGCCCAATCACCCTCCGCAATGTCGATTCTTGAGGTAATGCAAAATTGCCCCTCCCAAAAGCAGGCTTTAGTATCAGCAATAGGTGGGATTGACCCAACGGATTCCAATCTTGTATCTTTTAATCACAAAGGATATGACCCTCAGTTACCAGCTCAACTAGCTTTCCTCATTCAAGTGAAAGCCCTCAACAAAACT
>APFE030119928.1:0-95646 GCA_000404065.3 Pinus taeda | reverse complement strand
AAGAATTGTTCATTTATGTAATGTAAAGGAGGTTTCCCCCTTGAAGAGGCTGAATTCTAAGGCATTGATCTATCTTTTCTATCTTTTCTTGAGTTGGTTTCATAACATTATAGAACAAGCATATGTTATCCTCCTCAAGCTTGACAAAAATAAAGAGGTACTGGTCAGAATGACTTGGGAAAATTGGGAAGAAAACTTGAAAAAGCTTTATTGGTAGCAAATCACTTTTGAACATGACACTTTCCTTCCACATCTAAGCTGGGTTGGGTTGTTCCATTCACTGGTCATCACCATTGGTCCATCACGCCATCCATCTTTGGTGTTAACGCTACTAATCCATTGTCAGTGTCACCGATATGTTCAAGAGAAGTCATTAAGACAATTCACCTGTGTCTTACCCACTGTAATACACTCATGCTCCATTCTTTCATGACCACCACCCTGAACCCTGTATCGTCAGATCGTTTTCACCTCCAAAATCATTTGCTTCATTTCGTGTCGTAGATGTGGGATTCATTAAGACCCTCTTACGATGGGTCACTTCTTGTCGACATCAGCTCATTATCCAGGAAGTTGACTTAGGAACAACCCGTTTCAGTACTTTGAAGCTTGCATGCCTCAATGGCAAGTTTCTCACTTTCGGCGATAGGTTTACATCAATGACCTTTTACCGAGAGATTTTGCGTGGTGTTCGATGCCAAGTCCTTTTTCACACCACGTGAATTGTACTGTAGTACCTTGAGGGTCATTATCATTATTGGTGATTCCTCTCGCGCCTGTTAACAGCTTACATCATTGGCTGGTAATCAGGCGATGTCTTTCCATGTTCAACTCCAGAACATCTTTTCACATGGATCGACTTGTACTCCGAGTGAAGATCAAATGAGTTTTGAAGACCCCGGATCTAATTTCATCCATCCGAGCCGAGATATATTCAGGAATATAAAGACATCAAATGTACATCATTTCCGAATAGATGATCATCCAAATCAAAGGATGATGAGTCTGAATCATCAGTCTGCAACACAGACGATTGTCTGTCCTATGTACATGAAAATGAATTTATAAAGGTGAGCATGGGAATGCCCGCCTCAGCTAGATCATGAAAATTGTTGTCAAGATAATGTATTTTATTGTATCTTATTACAGGTTGCCTCCCAGCTCGAAAAAGCTTCGGATCCTCATGGTAAAGCATTTCACCCTACGTCAAAAGATTAACGACCTCATGCTTTAGGGGGCAACTGTTATAGACATTTTTGGGCACTACACCCCAATCATAAATGTCCATAAAATGAGGGCTCCTAAGTCCCTAAAAGTGTTGCTTCACTGCCTAAAGGAACAAGGTCAGCTGTGTTAGCGCTCAAGTCTACCTTAGGCTGAAATAAGGTGAGACTCAAGGCCACATCAAACCACACTCAGCCTAGTAGCTAGCCCTACGAGGACAGGAGAGGGCTCTCTCCGGGTCAAACTAGGAAAAAGATAATCAAAGAGGCTCAAGATGATCGAATTGATGACTAATTTTAGGTTAGGTATGAAGTACAAAGAGTTTAGAATTGATTTTTAAAGATTTTGTTGAATTCAAGGGAAGGGAAATTTTGGATGCGGGGATGAGGCATAGCTTTTGCAGAGCTCTACTTGGGGCAAGATAGGCGATTGTATTGATGCCTTAAAGCAAGTGAGATGGGTAGATCAGATTCGTGAGGAGCTAAGGAGAGCAAGGGAGTCTCAAGGATTCTCCTTAAACTGAAGAAAACATAGAAAATTAAATAAATTTAAAGGCAGAGCATAGCAAGTTCATGGATTCTACCTTAACACTTCATTTGTTTAATTACAGAAGATTAAATCAAGAAAATGATACACATACACAACTTACAAGTACTGAGAGAAACACACCATCAACACATAAAGCCACATGGATCCCAAATAGTGCTGCAAAACCCTAGTCTTTCCATTGCCAAAATGTAGATAAGATATGTACAATATAGTCTCAAGCGATTCCCCACGTACAATATCATCAAGATAAACAACTAAAAATACATCTTTCTCATTGGCAAAAGCCACGTACATTACACGCTGAAAGGTGGCTCCTGCATTTTTTAAACCGAACGACATCTTTGCATAATGAAATGTTCCACATGGAGTGGTGAATGTTGTCTTGTCACGGTCATCTTCATGCACTAAAATCTAATTGTATCCTGAATAACCATCGAGTAGTGACATACTTGATGCTCCAACTACTCGCTACAATATATGATCCATTTTGGGCAGCGGATAATTGTCTTTTAAGGACACCTTATTCAAATTTCTGAAATCAATGCATAAACGGATCTCTCCTGTCTTCTTCCTTACGGGCACCAAGTTGATATCCAATCTGAAAATCGGATAGGCACAATGATTCCTAAATTATACAATCTGTTTACCTCTTTCTCAATTGATGGCAACAGTTTCAGATTGATTCTCCTCAACTTTTGACGAAAAGACTTCTGATTTGGCTTAATAGGAATAGTATGTTGAATAATATTTGTGTCATATGTTTTTAGATCCGAGTAATCCCATGCAAAAACATCAGAAAATAAAGACAACAATTTCACATATTCAGCTTTTACCTTCAGTGACAATGACCTTGATAGCTTAACCATCTTGGGATTCTCAGCTGTCCCAATGTTTACCTCTTCAACACCCTTTTCAGTCGGTCTCAATGTCGGTTTGCGGGCCACATCATCTTGGTCAAAAAGATCCTCTAAAGGAATCAATCCCTTAGGAATAATGTTGTCCTTAAGTTGCAGCACGTCCATTTGATTTAATTGTATATTGTCAATACCATCATCATTTTCAGTATCTATTGAGGAATCCTTTAACTTACCCTTATTTTGCAGAAACTCATTGATCTCTTCATCATCTTGAAAAACTTGCCAACATCGCTGATTGTTCGGAACGGTGGGACGATGCTTCACATGAATCTCAAATTTGTTGCTAGAATTCATTGGAATTTTTAAATTACTTGCTGCCTTAGCAAGTCCATCAGCAACACCATTTTGTATGCGAGGCACACATGTCAAGGTATGATCAGAAAACAACTTCGAAATATCTAATACTGCATTTCGATATGCTCTCATACGAGGATGCTTGGCCTGAAACTCACCTTTAACTTGCTTTATTACGAACTCGGAATCACCATAGACCACAATCTTCTTCGCTTTCAGTTTTCTAAGAATCTTTAGGCCAGCAATGAGAGCCTCATATTCCGCCTAATTATTTGAACAATCAAATGCTAGTTTATAGGAACACACTCTCACCTTGCTTGGAACTTTGTCTTGAGCGGAAAAAGGACTTCGAATCCACACACCAATACCGGCACCATCACTACCTACTGTGCCATCGAAATCCATGGTCCAAAGACCATCTTCATCCTCCTCCAAGTGCTGAAATTGTACTGCCTCTGATTTTTCTGTTTGCTGCCCATTATCTTCAGCTGTTTGCTCCATAGTAGCTTTCCTTTCTCCTCTTTCTTTTTGTAAAACTTCTCTGAAATTTTCAGTGATCTCTGGTATATCTTCCGCCTAAACTGACTGACTATCTAGATCATTAAAACTATCAGCAAATAAAACAAATGACTCCAATTCTGTATGTACATAATTCACAGGATGATTGATTGGCTTCTCTTTGCTCATTATCATATATTTCATCTTTTTCTCTCGATATAGCTTTCTCATTTGACCGAAGACTGGAATTGTGGCTTAAGAAAAGTCTAACTGTAGAGTACCCTTCAACTTAGCTCCCTAAGATCTCGAAAGTAGCATACCAAAACGTGGAGGAATGTCCGCCACAACCACATCCATCAAGACATTCTTCGCTGGGATTTGGTCTAAGCTAACAACCAAATCTTTGATGAGTCCGATACATCTCACACAGTTGGAATCAAATGAATAAAAATCATGATATTTTCATGTAATGTCTAACCGCTTCTCCATGATCGCCTTTGGCATCAAATTGTGCGAAGCACCCGAATCAAACATAGCATTGTGCAAAACATATTCATGCAATCTCAAACTGATATAAAAGGGAGGAACATCACTATCAGGGGACTGACCATCCAATGTTGGCCCAAAAATAAATTCGAGCTGATCATCTTCAACATTCACTGCGTCCAACATGGGATCAAAATTCATAATTTTAGAGACTTGACCTCGGTAGCTGCTGTTTTTCATGATTTCAGTCAAAGGAATAGATATTTTTAATTTGGAAATTTCATTTTCCAAACTAAATGCTGAAACTTTTTTGACTTCTTTGACTGAAAATTCTTTCTTATCCTTAATTATACTTTCCTGATTTTTCCTTTCTGCTGCTGATATCTTGCTTGTTGTGGGATCAATTGTCTCCTTTCCTTTCTTCTGTGGTGTCGGTGAATCCATCTTTGGTGCTGTAGCTTCTTTTCTTTTCTGAATTGGATTGATGGGCACATATTGGTTTCTCAATGAATACTACTTCTGTTGAGTGGACAAAGCATTCAAATATCCTCTTTGGTAATCATCTAAATATGCATCATTAGCTAAGATAAAATCTTCATCTTGCTGGACACCTGAAATTTCTCCATACTCTTCTTCTTCAGTGATGTAAATGGGCAGATCATCAGGAGTAAAGAAGTGGTTTTGGTCCCCTACTACATCAGCATCTTCATATGAATCTTGACTCACAAAATTCTACAAAAGAGGAGTCTTGATCGATTGCTGGGTTGCTAGCTCTTGTACTCTTGGTTCACGCTGCTTAATTCTGAACTGAGGTTTTTGCTGGCCACGGTAATTTGGATTACGAATCTGCGGTTCTGATTTGTCAAGGTTTAGTCTTTTGAACATATCACGAAGCCAAGGTGGTTCTGATGTATATTCTTCCTTTATAGTCTCTCTTTTCTCTGCCTTCAACCGTGCTCTCTTGTCGTTCAGATTTGCCTCAACATTGACAGAAATCTTTTGCATATCTTCTAAAGTAGGCGGATCTCTATCCCATAATGAATAAGCCATCTCCGGGTCAAAGCCATCTGGGAATTTGAGAAGAGCTGATTTTCTAGATGGTCTTAAATCATCTGGAATAGCATTATAAACTATATTGAACCTGATAATGTAGTCTTGGACAGACTCACCATGATTGCGTTTGATATTATTGTACTCGGCATTGATCTAAAGCGGATCCTTTCTAAGTTTCCAACGATCTAGAAATTGCTTCTGAAGTTCAGCCAATGTAGGTATACTTCTAGCTCCCAAGCCTCTGAACCATTTTCTTACCTCTCCTTTGAATGTTTGTACAAACAATCGCATAGTTACATCCTCGTCATCAATCTCATATAAATCATAAAAAGTTGCCATTTTGTCTATGTGTTGCTGAGCAGACACACTTTGAGGAGTGCCATCAAATAAAGGAATCTTACTCTGATAGTTCGTGGGCATATCATGCAATCACTGAGGTAAAGCAAGAGGTGCGAAATGAGCAGCCATTGCTCTTGGTGGATTTACTCTAGGTGTTGTTGGTGGAGTGGGTGTAGTTACTGTATGAGGAATATGCGGAGGTGTATGCGAAGGAGAAGCGACGTGGGATGAAGGAGGTGAATTGGCTGCAGATTCTGAGTAAGTAATTACAGGCTGCACACGAATGATAGGAATGAAAGGCAGTTCAGTAGGAATTCTAGAGGTAGATGCCGTGACGGTGGATCCGATGTTTGCAGATACAGCTTCTAAGAAATCACCAAGATTGGCAGCTTGGATGTCAGTTTGAATGTGCCTCAAGATAAAATTGTCAATTAATTTATTGTGCCTTTCAAATTCAAGAGCTGCAGCAAAGTTAGGATTTGGAACAATAGAATCAAGAGTGTTTTCAAACTTGGTTTTAAATAATGGCAATTCAAACTTTTTGTCGAAAGGAAGTTCTTCAAGGTATTCAAAAATTGCGGGACATGAATGAGATTTAACCAAGGGAGTCGCCGAGATTTCCTGACGGAGGATTTTTTGAATCAAATTTGGATTTTCGTAAATAGGAGGTGGATTCAGATCTGGATTAGCTCTTGTATGTCTTTTTGAAGCCAATGCGTTTATCCGAAGATCAAAATAATTAAAGTAATTCAGCCAAATCGTTTGCTAGAATCAATCATCCAAAGGTCTGGAACAAACAAAAGTACTGGGGTGATTTGCAAATCAAGGTTTCACAAGCTAACCGGAGATCAACTAAAGCAACATTTATCTACTTCTGCTTATGCATAGCAAGAGTGTTTCGAAAGCTACCTGGCATGACTTCAGACTCCATATAAGACTTGTGAAACAAACTCATCAACAAGCAAACCATTTGAGATTTCGTCCCTAGTATGTTCGCCACTATGTTAGCGCTCAAATCTACCTTAGGCTGAAATAAGGTGAGACTCAAGGCCACATCAAACCACGCTCAACCTCGTAGCTAGCCCTACGAGGATAGGAGAGGGCTATCTCTGGGTCAAACTTGGCAAAAGATAATAAAAGAGGCTCGAGATGACCGAGTTGATGACTAATTTTAGGCTAGGTATGAAGTACAAAGAGTTTAGAATTTATTTTTAAAGATTTTGTTGAATTCAAGGGAAGGGCAATTTTGGATGCGGGGATGAGGCACGACACAACTTTTGCAGAGGTCTACTTGGGGTAAGATAGGTGATTGTATTGATTCCTTAAAGCAAGTGAGATGGGTATATCAGACTGGTGAGGAGCTAAGGAGAGCAGGGGAGTCTCAAGGATTCTCCTTAAACTGAAGAAAACATAGAAAATTAAACAAATTTAAAGGCAGAGCATAGCAAGTTCATGGATTCTACCTTAACACTTCATTTGTTTAATCACAGAAGATTAAATCAATAAAATGATACACATACACAACTAACAAGTACTGAGAGAAATACACCATCAACACATAAAGCCACATGGATCCCAAATGCTACAAAACCCTGGTCTTTCCTTTTCCAAAATGCAGATAAGATATGTACAATATAGTCTCAAGCTATTCCCAAGAGTCCAACCCTGAAAATGACTAAGAAAATACATAATATAGGCAAGCTAACACATTCCCTTGCCTTTAGGGGTTGATCTCATCATCCTAGGAGTTGTTTCAACCAATTATAAACTAAGCACTACAATCTAGGCAGTCAAAACAACTTGCCTCTATAAGCTAGGAAACCAATTCATTCATTACATTTTTTCTATTTTATGAATGAATCATATATAATAGGTAAATAAGTGTCATAAAAACATAAATTTCCAATAATTACATCAAGTAGGGTGAAAAATCCCATCACAATTCAAAACTGGTCAAACTGGCTTGATTCGCTGAGCTGAGGAGGAAAATTGTGCCAAAAAACCCTGTGTGCCGCGCGCGTGAGCCCTGTGCGCCGTGCGCTTTTCCACCTGCTTTTGGGGAACTTCCAACGATCCAAATTGAGCTCAAGTTGGCTTGTTGGAAATCCCTAGATGTCCAATTTCCAACCAAAGTGGAATTTTCTAATTTGGTCTCCATTTGACCCTCCAAAAGTGGATTCTCCCAGAAGTACTTCCTGCTGATGCAAAAAGTGGCAGAAAGTTGATTTTCATGATGTTTTTTGAGCTTTTGATCACCCAAAACTTGATGAAATGCCTTGGAAATTGCTGAGCATGTGTATTTCATCATGAAAAATCCAAAAATTTAAGCCACCTGTGATTTGGACCTCCCCATCTTATGGGTCGTGCATTGAGCGCGACGCATAGAGCCCAAAAACCTGTTTCGCAAGCCAAAAATTTTGAAACGAAAAAATTTTCTCCAAATTTGCCCAAAATTGGAGTGAAGACTCTCCATCATGTATCATGCTCAAATAATGAATCCTTGGCCAAAAATCAAAGCGGATCGGGCCTTTTGTGTTATTTTTGTGCTTTGTTAAAACGCCTCTTGAGGATCTTCATTCTCGCTTTGCAAACATGCATGTGAGCCCAATAGTGAGTCTTCATGTGGCGAAGCATGTCCTTGTCCCTGCTTGCCTTTGCCAACAAATTTTCCAAATGAGTGTTCACCTGGATGAGCATTGATTCCCGATCAATAGGTGTCAAATCACCGGGTCTCCTACGAGCCAATTCCCGGTCTTCCCGAATCTTCTGCAGCTCATAAAGTTCATGCTCATCTTCCAACTGCTTGCTGCGCTACTCTAAGTATTTAATCACCCATTTAGCCATCTGCAATTTCTTTTGCAGCGACTCATTCTCAGCCCTTTGCTCTCGGATGATCTCCTTGAGCTCTGAATTGGGCGAACTAGCATCAACATCAATGATACCGGTATCCTGAACTCCTGAAGGACCCTCATCAACCATGGGTCTCTTGCCCCTATCCTGAATCTATACCTGTGCTAAAGATGGAGGTGAGACCCCTTCCACATGATGTGGAGATAATACTAGCTCTGTTGATGATGTCAACGAGACCCCTTCCACCCCGGTTGGAGATAGTACTTATTGTGCGGCTACAAATAAGGCCCTGGGGCCTTTCTGATATGTCACATATACTTGAGCATCAACATGCTCAGTCTCAGGAATGTCAAACTGCTATGAAGGCCCTCTTTCCTCATGAACTATCTCTCGAGGAGGCTGTAGCATGGAAAATAAATCACGGGAGATGAAATCCTCCCAAGCATTACCCTGTTGTGCCAACTGATGCATCACTATGATTTTGATCAATGCATAGTGATATATGCTCCTATGCTGATGTGCCGAGGTCTTCCTCTGTACTAAAGGTACCATCCTCTCTATGTTTCGACACATGAAAAATGGGATGTTCATCATACGTACCTGTGTGAAATGCATCAACAAACGAACATGGTACGCATAGAGACGTGAGAATCTTCCCTCACAGTTGAAATATCGAATGATGAGTTTCATCAATGGTGCAAACTCATCTTTCAGGTATCTGAAAGGAAAGGTTGCACTTAAGTGTCTAATATATGCGGGCTTGACATATGGCTCATAGTAATACCTGTCCAGCATCTAGCGTTTACTCCATTCCTCCCCCACATTTTGTATCCCGATGGCCTGAGCAATAGTGTCAAGTGACAAAGTGAAATCCACTCCGACAAGGTTTACATGACCATCTTGTAAGTTAAGGACAAATAGATGGACCAGTTCCCGATGATGCTGAGTTTGTGAGATCATCTCACAATAATGGTAACATGCTTGGCGCCGAAAACAATCCATTGCAAGTGGGCAAGCTTGCGATTGAGCCAAAGAGGTAGGCTCCTCCCTAACATGCTGTCCACTTTTGCCACCTTTGTGATACCTCCATGGCACATTAAGCACATTGACCTCCGGTGTAGAGTCACTATCATAATCCTGCTCATATACTGACTCGGTCTCTGACATGTTCTTTAATAACAAGGTAGCTGGAATATATATATATGCTGATATAAAACTGTGTGCCGAAATTTGACTGTTGACTTTTTGTCTTTTTATCAAAATTTTGTGACTAAGGGGACATAAATGACAAGGGAATTGTTAGGAAAAGGGAAGCATTAGGGAAATGGGAACAATGGAAATACAATAAGGAAATTAGGGAAGGGAAAGGGGCATAGAAATGTTTTAGGGTTTTGAAATAAGGTAGGGATTATATGGCTATAGGGGAGGGATTAGGATTTTGAGAGAGGAAGGTGTAGTGTTCGTGGGGATTTATTGGGGAAAATATTTGGGAAATATAGGAAATGGGAAACAAGGGAAATAAGAAACCTTGGCAACAGTGAATTTTGAAAACCCTACAACAAACTTCGCATTTGAATCCTTATAGAAAATTGATGAACATGGAGGGTTTTGTACACTTGGTTTTCGTGACAAATATATCCTAACTTCTTTATATAAACCATAAAAAACCAAAATCAAGCCATGAGTGCAGGCCTACCTATGAATTTATGCGTGAGGAGAGGTGATTTGAGTGATTTATGGGCGAATTTCAAGCATAAAATCCTATGCGCCGTGCGCTTTACCCAATGCGTCGCGCGCTCTGGATGCATCGCACATGTTAATTTTCACTGTGAAAAGTCGCCTGATGCGCTGCGCGCCTCTGGTGCGTCGCGCGCCTATCCTGATGCGCTGTGCGACCTGGAACTGACCCAAATTGCTCACAAACTTGCAAAATTGTCTTTGAACAATGCTCTTGGCTCTCAAAATGTGGAATGGGTTGCAAATGAGGAGAGATGACTTGGTATAGCCTCCCTTTTAATTTTTGCTTGATGAAAACCCATTTTTCTTATGTTTGGTTGTTGACACTTTTTCAAAATTCATAGGCCCTGACCTTTTTGGTTTCTTTCATAAAATAGGTTGAAATGATGATTTTCTCTGATAATTTTTTGCAGGGATATCTCTGATATGCTTCAGCAAAGGAGACCAGGGCTGCACTTTGAACAATTGAAGAACTGAAAATTTTGACAATTTTTACAAAAATGAGGTGGCGACTTGTCTTCAAAACAGAGTTTTGAAGAGAAGTCCTTATTCAGCTGTACAATGGTGAGAATTATTGAAGTGGTGATCTATCAAAGACATCCCTCTGGCCTGCTGTTCTTCTAAGACTTTTCAAGACTAAATTGACTCAAACCCTAGACCTAGACCTAAAAATTTAAAATATGACTGTAAATGACTTGTGAAGCTTTATGACTTAACCTGAACTAGCAGTGACATGTACGAGGGGAATGAATGACACAAACCACTCCATCAGAGTTATGGCATGCCTAATGAAATGCAACTGATGAAAAGTGGTGGGACACCTAAAACATGGAATGCAAAAAAGAGCTTTTGATCTCTGATGGAGGGATAACTAGATCGACTCTACAAGCTGATTACATCATCTCCCAGAAGTTCTCCACTAAAAACTGCTCAGAAATGGTCAAAACTGGACCATACTGAATACCCAATCCAGAGGGTGAGATGCATATCACCTTCCCAGTGTAAAGGGTATGATGCATAATAAGTGGCCCCTCTATATGGTGTGATGGTCGAGAATGGACAAATGGTAGGGAGAAATTGCAAGGTGGAAGATCATGGAATCTTCTAGAAGCTTCCCCTCTGACACTTACCTCTCTGTTTTCGACCAGGGATGAGTAAGAGATCATCATTCTCCAAGTGGAATCAAGAACTATCAGAGAGAAGACACTAATCAAGACCCCAGAAGATGAATCACCCCCTTACAATCATCTATATATGGATCCCTCATCATAGAGATCCAAAGGCTGGAATCTTGTATCATGTAGAGAAGTGTTGTTGGTTTTCTGGGGTAATTTCATAGTGTTGGGTGATCTAAGCTTTACTTGAGGTGAAGAAGGGCTTTCTTACTGGAGGGTCATGCTGGGTCAGAACATATGGTTGTAATCCTCTTGCTATTCTTGATCTTAATAAAGCTATTCAAGTTCTCCTCCATATTCTTGTATGTTTGATTATATATGCATTTGTATGGTTAACACATATCTGGTCCTGTGTTATTTATGAATATAGATCTTTGTTCTTCGATAGTAGTATGTTTCTTTGATCCCACATTTGCTCTTTTAAGTTGGGCAGATGAAGAAGAAGCGGAAAATATCTATTAGGAAGGAGAGGAATCAAGTAAGGAACCAAGCGCAAGATTAAGGTTGGTGTCCTTTGTTCCACTCTTATCTATTTTCATAAAGGAAAGCGAAAGTAGACTTTACTTGTTTGTTTCTAAGATAGCTACCAATCTTAGTGGGAATAGCAGCTCTGAGTGGGAACTATTCCCGGTAACAGGATCCTCTCTCTAATTTTTCATAATTTTTAGAGTAGATTTGAGGCCTCAAATATCAATTTGCTTCCCTCAGCAACAACAATAAATTTTTTGGGCAGAGTGTACAACTAGTGAGTTATTTCATCATGGATTTTTCTTCATTCTCACCTGAGTTTTGCATGCTTTATTTAGCAAGCCCAAGTGCAAAAATTCCACTATATTTTGTACTCAGATTCTCATTGGATATTTAATAAAATGGATCAGCTCTATTATTCCTTCTCAACAGTGTTCTAAATTTGTTATTCTTGTGGAGTTTTCAGAGTGCATGCTTATTTATTTTATTGTAGTTAGTTCATGTTTCGATATTTCATTGTATTTATCTAGTTATAATATTACAACCAGAGCAAAGATAACATGAAAAAGACACTTATTAAGGTGGAATAAAGAAAAAGTGACGGTTTTAAACATGAAAGTGACACATGTGAAGGCAAAGGGGCACAAAAGAAACAATTGGGAAAACTCACCGAACTAAAAGTACAATTCCAATAAAAGTGAGGGAGACTATCAATGAAAGTGTGCATTGACTGTCGACATGAGTTGAACATCACCTAGACAATGTCTTGATGGATGGTGTTGTTCCTGTTCAAGCTTGCATGCAAGAAGTTTGCTTATGAATTTATCAAGGACTGAGCATGTGTAGGAAAGTGACTTTGACACTTAGAATCTTATAAGAAGAAGACTCGAACATAAAACATCGACCAACCATGAAGGGATTATGGAACGACAAATTTTAAGTTCCTCAATAGGCTTCAAAATTCAAGTGTAGGAAAAAATTTGGAGGGTGTTGATCGTAGCGTCAACACTTGGTGACACACTGGTACAACTCCAACTTCTCTGTTTAGGTTTAATTCTCTAAGTGCAAGGTCTCAATATTTATGAAGTATTGATTCATATTGTGGAAACCTTAGCTTACCTACTTAACCAGGTTATAGATATAGTCCCCTCCATTCCCTTACTCAATTGAACACATATCAAGGCTTGCCAAAACACAATTGTTTCAATCTAAGAAAGGGTAATATATAACTGCGAGATTAAGATCATCAGAGCACGCGTTTTTATCCCTGGTGTTGCTTTGCTGCCAAGAGGCCTATATAGTACCTCAACGGAGTCACTACATGAACATAATCATTGCTTTTCTATTAACGAGCTTGAACGATACCTCGGCGAAGTTACTTGTTTCACCTCTCTACGTAGGAAGCCTTCCTCTTTTTTCACCCTTTATTTATTTTGTTAATAGAATTGTGCTTAGGCACTTATTTAATTATTGGGGTGTAAGAGCATGTTTGCATCATCCATATGCACCCTCCCTTGAAACAACTTGGCAAATGGATGCATGGTTTTCAAGTTATGGCAAAAACAAATTTCTGCTCTATGTATTTTTGTATCCTGTAGTAAAACAGAGCATCCTGTAGTTTTTTATGACAGCAAGCAAATTGAATGGTAGAAGTTTGAGAATGGTGGGTGGATGGTGAAAATAGATGAGGGTGATGGATTTGCATGGCCTTGGCCTTGTTGGAGAATTTGAGAAAAGGAGGAGAAAGTCAAAATTTGACTTCTTTTGAATAGGCTTGACCAATTTTCCTTTTGGTACCAACCTGTTCTTGTTGCTTGCAGATGTTGAAGAGTACATGCATTCATCAAAGAGATGCATGGAACAAATATTTCTTTTATTTTTCTTCTTTTCTTTTCTTATAGGCCTACTAACCACCTCAATGAGGTTTTCAACTAGTAGGTCTGCCTAGGCACCTCAAAGGAGGTTTTCACCTAGGATCTTTTCTTTTTTTTCTCTTTTCTCTTTTTTGTTCAACCCATTGATTGCCTCATGGAGGTTTTCAATCAATGAGACAATATCAGGTGCCTCCAAGGAGATTTTCACCTGAGAGTTTTTTTTTCTCATGTTTTTTTTATTCTACCCTACCCTACTTGAAAAATGAAATGACTTTCAAGTATAGGAATACTTCAAATGGAGCCATGTGCACATCAAGATGACAGAAAAAATGATGTGTAGGCTTGAAATGTATGCTTTGACATGTACCTAGATTTCAGAGACCAAATGATTTGACTTTGAAAGGATCAAGCATACTTGAGGAAGAGAGTGATGTTGCAACTTAGTGATTGTTTAGAACCATATTTCAATATAGTTGTGATTTCCATGGTCCTTTTGCTGATCTGGATCATTCTTCATGTCTTCTTCTACTGTGACATTCAAATCTCCCTCTTTTTGCTGATTTTTCTCTTGAATACATGAGGGAGCTCTCTCAATCTCTGATTTTGATGTCTGCTCTTCATCAAGT
The DNA here is from genome assembly GCA_000404065.3 of Pinus taeda. Classification (NCBI taxonomy): domain Eukaryota; kingdom Viridiplantae; phylum Streptophyta; class Pinopsida; order Pinales; family Pinaceae; genus Pinus; species Pinus taeda. The sequence continues at coordinate 81,556 of APFE030119928.1, read as the reverse complement.
GCAGCCCATGATTCTATGGTCTTCTCATTTGAATATTCTTCTTCTAGATGTGGTCCTCCAATGATATCAAAATAATCTCTCTTTTTCAGTACTCTTCCTGAGCTATGGTGAATGCCATTGATCTCAAGAGGAGACGTTTGGAAGTGTTGTACCTCAGCATTGTAAGTGGGCTGAGCTACTTCAATGTGTGGGTTTGGTAATGGTGGTACGGGTACTTGAGTGGGAGTATATATTTGAGATGGATGTGGATGGGGTTGTGGTGGAGGTGAATGGTAAGGATAACATGGATTTGGGTATGGAGGATATTGAGGAAAATACTGAGGATATTGTGGATGGCTCCCATAAGTTCCTTGCCAACCTTGTTGCCAAGATTGGTGTTGGGGTTGATATGGCCAATGTTTCCAAGGAAAGGGTGTGTTCCAATTACTTTGAGGTGGATATGCATAACCTTGAAATTGTGAATTAAGCTCTTGCATCATATCATGCTGAATAGGCTGCCATGGTCCTCTTGGAGCTACATAACATAGTTGCATTAGAAATTGACTTGCTCCATTGTCCTCTTGGTAAAATCCCTTCAACCTTGGTAATTATGGACAATGTTTAACATCGTGTGATTCTGCAACAAAAATATCAACATTTTATTTTCCTTCATCTTTCATTCTTAACATTTCTACTTTTTTTGTTCAATTGCTAAGAATTTCTGTTTTAAAATCATCAAACAAATTTCCAAGTTTAGCTTGACTTACCGATCTTGATGTTGATTTACCTACTCTTGTTTTTCCTCTTCATATGTGTTTGCATGTTTCACAAGTTTCTTCAAATGCTAATTGGTATGCATCACCTCTACTCACAAGATCAAGGAGATTAATCCATTCATCCCTAATTGTTCTAAGTAAAAGGGTTTTTAGTGTGTTGGATCCTAAATGATGTAGTTTTCCCCTCTTAACATTATACATGAACCTCTCTATTAGATCCTCTAGACTCTCATCTTCTCTTTGATTCATTCTAAAGATTTCTTCTTTAAGATCATGAACTTTATATTTTTCTATAAATATCTTTTCCATATCATTCCATGATCTTATTGAATTAGTCCCTAAACTCATGAACCATTTAAGAGCTCTATCCTTCAATGTTGCCAGAAATAACCTCAATTTTTGAGTTTTTAATAAGTACATAAGATCTACAAACAATTTCAAATTCAAAGAGAGGTTTCTGGATCCTCTGACCTTAGACCATGAAATTTTGGAAGAAAAGATGGAGGGATATTCTTCATGTGCACACTACCATCAGTATCTTGAATGGGAAATCCAAGAGGATCTTCCTCATTGTCATCATCTCCATCCATTTCTTCTACGTTCTTTGCCATATTCTTCTTCTACCTGCAAAAGTGAATGGTGATGTGGCTCTTACTGCACCACGTGATCAAATGGTGGGCTGGTTTGGTGTTGGAGATTTTATTTTTTTATGACTGAATGAAAACACTAATGCAATGCACTTTTCTATTTTTGAAATTAAATATGCCTAATGCAATTATTTTTTTGTTTTTGCAAAAAGTAAAAAGAAATGAATCAAATAGGGAAGAAAACAATGCATACTTTGACACCTCCCCGGCAACAACACCAAAAAGTGATGAGCCTTGGTATTGCAACAAGAATTATGCAACTCCCGAGGCTACCAACTTTAATTATCAACCCGGGGTTCATACAAACTTAAGAGGTATCAGCACTATATGTTCAGCATACAATGTGTCCTTACTTTGGTATCATGATGTAATGGAGTGCATGCACTGAAGTCAAATCCTAAACTAATTGCAGAAAATGAAATGTTCGAAATGGAACCTTAACCTATTGAGAGAAAGAAAGTACAAGAAAAGAGACTGAAATCAAATGCTAAAACACACCATTTTCTAACTAACTGCTAAGAGGATTTGCTTCAAAATAGTTCTAATTTAACATGTATGCAATCCTACTGTCCTAAGCATGCACGTTCAAACCATGAAACCTTCTACTGATGTGCATGTAAATGAATAAAATAAATATGTTTTTCTTTTTGTCTTTTTTTCATGTGAGAGTGTGAAAGCTAATCTCTTTTAGTTATGTGGCAGGTTGATTTGAGATGATGGTGGATTGTTGGAAGGCTTGGAAGACCCTTAGGTGACCTTGTGTGGCTTCTTGGAGGTTTTCCCTCATTTTGGCCTCAAAACAAGCCACTACAGGAAAACCTACAGGATCCCCTGAAAACCTACAGGATACAGTCGAGAGAAAAATGATGGGTGCTGGAGGTGATGGAAAATTTTGTTATGAACTAGAATATTTTTGTGATCTAATGCAAGTGGAATAAACTCAATTGAAGCTCATTATCATGCTCTAAAAAATAGCATAAATTTACTATTCTTTGCTAAAAAGGAGTTCCAACAATCTAGATTTGGGAATAAGAAGACTAATCCAAGCAGCTCAATGATTACTATGAACTTCCAAATATTTTCCAATGATGAAATAATGCTTTTGATCCTGCAAAAGAACTTTAATTAACGATTTAACTCAATCCTACAACAAGAAATCATTAATACTAAATGTAGAAGTAGAAATAAATAAAAACTAGAGATGCATGTGAATAAGCAATGAAAAGAATGAAAGAAAATGATACAAAAGGGTTCTGAGGTTCCTAGGATGGCCAAGCCCAAGGAAACTTAGAGAACTATGGATGAGAACAAGATTTAGAAGCTGAACATGACACCAATCTTCATTATTTTCATCAATAGAATTACATCCCTGCAAGAAAATACAATGGAGCTGCAAAAATACAAGCTCTCTTCACAATAACACTAATGAAAATCTCTCCCTAGAGGAAAATTCGACTTTTTACTTATATAAAATGATTAAGAATCATTCCCCATGAATGGAGGAAGCTTTCCCCACCAAAATCCCTTAATTAGTGCATCTGGTCCCTTGATTAGTGGAACACGTTTCTAGATTTTCTCAATCATTGGAGTTCCACAATCTGTGCCATAATTCCATAATATCTTGTTGATTTATTATTTATTATTGATCCTCCTGTAGTAGGGAATAATTCCCTAAATTATCTCCTCAAAATCTTCATAATCTGCCCAATATTCTCATAATATTCCACAAAAATAAATAATACTAGGCACAAATATCGAATTATTCATAAACCTTCCTAATGAATATATTAAAGTTAAAAATAAATTATCTAATGCAGAAAAAGAGGTTTAATGTGCTGAAGGATGGTCATAGGCCTTAATTTATGTTTTAATTTAGAGGCATGGGCCTTAATTTATGTCTAATTTAGAGGCCCATCATGTACATAAACCTTGAACAAGAAAGTAAGTTGACATGGAGAAACACTTATTGCAATGTGTAAAAGGAGAGCTTCACGAGCGGGAGACGAGAGTGAGTCTCTAGAAGGAAGTAATAGTATTAACCTAAGAGGGACACACGAGAGCACGAAAATATTCATTAGAAAAATAGTTCACATAACGATTATTAAAGTGAATACAACACAAATTCAACAAGATAAGTACCAAAGCCACCAAAATAGTTTGATTTCTCTAGTACATATGAACACAACATATACTGTAAACATCCCAAGGATAGTCCTAAAACAATCATGATACATGCATGAAAATGTGTTGGCTCATTGAATTTCAATTAGGTGAAAGATCCAAGTACATAGTTACAATGATGAGGCACTAGTTCCAGTAGTGGAACATTAAGTCACTTCTTACTTCTCCAAAGAATAGTTATTCTCTCCTATGCCAAATAGAGAAGCCAAGACTATCTCTCCAAAGCTTAAGCCTCCAAAAGCCCCATTTCTTGAGTTATGAGGTTGATTTTATAACAAGAGGAATGAACTTTCATCTCCTCTTGACTCTTGGTTTACCCTCATGACTCTTGGACTTCTAATATGTCCTTTGAACTTCTAAACAACACTTGAACTTCTAAATGACCTTTGGACTTCTCTATGTGACTTTTGTCCATATATGACTAAGTGGATTTTCAAATTCCACATATGACTCTTAGACTTCCACACATTAAATTTTGTACTTTTCATTAGAAATGCATCAATTCATTCCACATGATGATGTGGCATGACTCATGGAAACATAATTACCATTATTATGACACTTATACACGTTACAACTTGAAAATGATGACATGGACTTCACGATGAGGTAGTAATGCCAAGTTGTTTTCCTTGTTGCTTCATATTTCATTCTTGATGGTAGATCTGCTATATGCTTCATCTTCATGAAAGATCCACTTTGTTTCTTATATTCGCCCTCCAAAGGGTCTTATATGAGCTTTGGAATCCTTTGATTCATCATGCAATGTCTTCTTTTTGTTTTGGTCCATGATTTGCTTCATGTCTCCATGATAACTCTCTTTTGTTCTTCTTCTCCACAGGCATTTCTTTATGCTTTATCCTTGCTATCTTCTTTGAGCATTACCTTGTCATTCTTGGAAGGTACTCCCACCAAATAAAATTATTCATGACAAAGAAAAATAAGTCTTAAAACATCTATTCTATCACTACATAGCTCATGGAATGATCAATTCATGATAGGCCTGTGAGAGGGTTAGAAGAAGGAGGCTTGATTAGGAGAGCGCAATCAAACTCATTAGTGGCTTTGGAAGTATCCACTGTTCATTTTTACTGTGTTGAAGGTAGTGAAAAGTCAAGGCTCCCAAGAGACCTCCAAGGTGTGCTTGTGTGCTCAAGTAAGAGAGAGAGAGAACTCAAGGATGTAGGGTGTAGGCCCCAAGCAGAAAGGAGAATCATTTGTTGGTTCAGGGTGCACTTGTGTGCTCAAGGGACAAAAGAGGGTGTATGGGTGCACACCAAAGGAAAAATGGATCAAGTTTTGAGCCTTCCTAGTGCGCTTCTACACTCAAGAGGAACTAGGAGGGCGCAAGGCACACAGTTGAAGAATGGAGCTTACATGTTGTTGCTTCATAATGCACCATGCGCTCAAGGAGGGTATAGTTCTTCGAGTCGAAGGAGTGAAATCAAATGAAGGTTTTAGGCTTCAAGACTGCACCATGTGCCCTAAGGGAATGTTAGAAAATCAGAAAGATAGAAAAATTTTATTTATTTTGATAATTACTTGTGATATTCTTATGTTTTCTTATGTTCTTCTTTTATCTTTAGTTCATCAAGAAATTACTAAAACAATAGCACACACACCAAATGTAGGAAGACAGCCAGGGAAAAACCCTTATCTAGGGGAAAACCCAGTCAACAACTCTTCCTTAATAACTTCCTAAGCTAATCCAAGACTCTTGAATTAGACATAGACTTTCTCCACACCAAGTCAACATTTTCTTCCTTCTGTAGATGATAACCTTTTCAACAATAATTTCCACCTAGCAGCAAGAACTTGTAGCAACAACAAAGCTTTGATCAAACAACAACTTTGACTCAATAGTTAAACCAACAACAGCTTCGACCCAACAATTTCAATCCAGCAGCAACACTTCGACCCTCTAGTAGTAGACCAGAAAATTCACACGTGTGAGAGAGAGATGACCCTAAAAATTATACCATGATCTTTCCAACACTTCTCCTTCTCTTCTTAGAATTTCGCACTTTTTCTGCCTCCTTCTTGGATATCGAAATTTTGTGTGAGAGTGTGTTACAAATCAATTTTAACTACTTCAATATATAGGCTTATGGTGAGGTCGAATTACCTTGTTTGAGGTTGACTTGGTGCGGAGGTGACAAATACCTTAATTGACTCAATAATAAATATTTTTACATGATTCAAAATCCCAATAAGGGTCTCTTTAAATGGAAAAATACTCTAATGAATCAGTATAAACCCTAAAATTCCTCAATGGGGACTTTGGCCTAAAACATGATGAACCAAGCATGAAACCCATGCTTTAATAAGTCATATTAATAATAATAATAATAATAATAATAATAAAATCTTTCTTTTGATAAATACATTCATTATGACTCAAATACAATTACAAAGACCAAACCTAACTACATTCTTTAACACTCCCTCTTAACTTGGTAGTTATTCACACTTACATAGACAAGTACATGGAACGTCTCAAAACACATGAACCATGAAGAGTTTAGGCACTTATGGTGCCACAGACTAGATTCCTAACTAGTGTAATCTATCTGGGTGGGACTAAGATGGACTAAATCTTTCAGCCTCTCTAAGTACCATTAGGCTTACTTACTAACCATCAACCCAAGGATCTAGGTGCGTAATGCAAGGTCAAAGCTCTATGACCAACGCTACCCTCAATATTACTTCAGGATCTAGACATCAACACATATGCCAACCATATGTGCTCCCATGAATTTTACACACTCAATGCCTCAACACATCAAATATCTCTAACCTCAAGCATGCTTTTCAAAACTTCAAGATATTTACCTAAACAATCATAACCACAATCAATAACAAATTTTCAAATACTCATGAGTAAACACAAACCTTTGGGGTCTTTTGACTTCTTGATGTTGCTTCATAATTTATCTTGATAGGACTTAGAAGCTTCCCAAAAAAATATTGAAAAGGGTTTCCTCAATCAATCATCTTCCTTTCCTACTTCACATGCAACAACCAAATCCTTCTTTTCCTTCTTTCAAGAACACCTTAATATTCATTCTCCAATTTCTTCTTCAAGGTATTCATCATGGCTATAATATGCCCTCCCTCTTAACTTGAGAGATATCCTTCCTTTTAACTTGACTCCTTAACTTAGGGAGATAAACTTATTTCTATGACATCATTGAATATTTCATGGCTTCCATCATTCATACAACTTCCTTTGTCATGCTTTATCAACTAAATCAACTTTACTTACAAATATATTCATCATCTTGAATATTATGTACCAACACAACTTATATACAAAGTACAACAAAATACATATATAGAAGTGTGAATTTAACTATATCAAAATCATACAATAATGAAAGCATTAGACTTTAGACATCAAATACCAAAACATAGTTATGTTCATAATCAACAAGAAACACATACTTTTATACTTCAACTTCTGGCTCGAGTTTAGGTTATAACCCCTAGATCACAAGATATCAGTCTCATTATATCTAGGGTCTCAATATTTCTTCCAGAGATATGACATAATCTACTATAATATATTACAAGCCCTATAATCAATTCAAACAAGTAGATTTCTATAATTCATCCAATAACTTTAGAATTCATATGTTAGACTTCTACTATAATTTAACTAAAAACCCTAGATTCCATACATGAGACGCTAAGTATTAGATGTCAACCAATCACAATGCAATCAGTATGACCAATGCTTTTTTAAATCTAAGATTTTATCATATCATCACATCATGTCCTTAGAACATCAAACTTCTACTAGGGCTTAGTTACAAACCCTAGAACTTATCAACAAATAGGTTAGCACAAATACATATCTAGGATAATCATGCACAAACATATCATAAGATATATAGGACAAACTCAAGACACAACTATCAATAAATTTAAATTCAGACATATAACAATATAGATCAGACTATGGTTTTGATCATATAGACAAACATTTACCTAGGGATTTATTCCTAGGAGCTAACTCTCGATACATAAGGGTTTTCCTCATAAACCCTAACTTTCCAAAACTTCAAGGTCTAGGTACACATTACCATCCAACCCTAAGTACTAGGGTTTCCATAATAATGGCATCATCATCAAAACTCCAATCATCAAAAGAATGGTATTTTCTAGATTTCATCAGTAACCCTGAGACTAGGCTTTTTCATATTAGCATACCCTTAGGTTAGGGTTTTATAGAGAACCTATTAAGATTCCAAAAACATAATGATTTTAATGAGGGTAGATTTAATCTAATGATTAGTCTCCCAAATGAGAATCTCTATGATTCAAAGGTCCTAGACATAACATTTGTTAGTAATGTAAAACAAATTTCTTAGAATGAATGAGTATACCTTTATAACAAAGAGAAACAAAACTTATAGTCTAAGACATAACTTTGGGTTTTAGACAAACCTTATAGGACATCAATTTTAATGCTTTGTATTGTATGAGCTTCTCCATAGTTCTTGAGCATATCAACCAGCTTTTCCTAAACAAGGAGAATATAAAACAAATGTGATGAGCATCTAGTGTAAACAAATATATATAATAAAAGGAGGACCAACTATGAAAGATAATACGAGTAAGATACTTATCTTTGGAAAATGGTGAGGGATCCCTCTTAATCCAATCTTGAGGGATACCTAGAAACTTTAACAAAACAATTCAACAATGTCTTTACAAAGAATGTTAAACCTATAAGTTCTAGAAATCAAAATATAAAATAAATCAAAAACTTAGAGTAGAAGGATAGAGCCCCTAAGATTCCCTAGAAAATAAGTCTTTGACTTCAAATTCTTCTTTCTTTTTTTTCTTTGGAGGTACTTCATCATCAATATTTTCATATTCCCTTTCTCTCTTCTTGTTCCTTGGATTCTCAGGACAAGCACTTTTATAGTGACCCATCTTGTGACAATTATAATATTTGATTTTGGATATGTATATATTCCTTATAGGCCCTTTATACTTCTTGAATGATCCTTTGTTCTTGTGATGAGCGGAGTAGGAATTTGAAATTTTTTCTTCTTCATTCTCCTTGTTGCTTACTAGAGAAATTTTGACCTCTTTCTGACTACATGCATTCCATAGTTGCTCGAATGTAGGAGTCTCCCTCCAGTTGTTGAGACCTACTGAGAAGGAACTCCATGATGTTGGTAAACCTATACGGGTAGTGATTACAAGATCCTTATTTGGTACTATATCATCAATTTCCTAGAGTTTATCTCTTAATATAGTTATTCTCATGAAGAAAGATGCCACAGTGTCTTCCTTTGTCATCTTTATAGATCTTAGTTAATTTTTAAGACTTTCTATTTGACTAAGATTCTTGATAGTGAATAATTTGGATGCCACTTACATCCCTTGAGAAAAATATATGTTGTATATATAAGGAATGAGGTTATCCTCCATACACCATTAGTGTCATGGACAATATTTATGTTTCCCTGAATTTTAGCTTCCTTTAACTATATCCAAAACTTTTTTCTTTTCGACGATGAGGTATATCCTATTCTTCCAAGCCCTATAGTTAGATTCTCCTTCTAGTTTGTTTTCTCCCATCATTGAGTTAAACCTTGTCTTTGAATATTGTTGATCAAGGTTGTCATTGATGTCAATATGGTAGTGTTTGTGATGGAGAATTATTGTGGGCATAATGTTGCCCATGAAGGACCCAGGGACTAAATACAACATATGGAAAGAATATATAATATATATATAATATATATATATATAGATAGATAGAATAGAAGCAGTAGACCCGAGGAAATCCAAGGAGAAGCAGATCTGTGAAGTAACAGGAGAAAAAATCCATTAGAAAGACATTTGGAAGCCATTGGAAGTCAAGAACATGAGCTATAAAAGAAGAGATATCGGAGCAAGAGAAGCACATAGGGAGCGAGAGAAGTATCTTATCGAAGCATATCGCATATGCCTAAGGGTAAGTGCTAAAGGGAAGAATAATGACACCTATCGCATATACCCAAGAGTAAGTGCTAAAGGAAGAAAATAACGAAATCAAAGGAGCATTGTAGACCTGACAATTCTGTTACAATATGCCTTTATTGAAATATCGCATCCACCACATCACAAGTCTTGAAGCCTTGTTACACTAAAATCCCCAATTGCGATATGATTTGTGGACCCAATGGTCCCATTATAACACACCCTAATTAATATCGCATCCACAGTATTAGAACCTTCACAAGTTAGGAAGGCTTGTCACGTTAAAATGCTTATTGCGATATAATATATAGATCTGAACAGTTTATGGTAACAACCCTAATATAATATCACATCCACCTATCATAAATTTCATATTGCAAGTCATAAAGGGATGTCACATTAAAAACTATAACGTACCCAACTACACCGCTATAACGTAACTTAATGTAATATCTCATCTGTTGAATCGCAAACTTCAAAAGGGATGACATGTTAAAATCATCATTTTCGATTTGTGGACTCGATTGAGTTATCAAAATAATCTTACTGGAATATCACATCGATCAGAAGTAGGGGAATCAACAATGTTAATATCAGAAGACAGCTTTATTGTACAACTTGTTACTTGAAAGACCTCTGAATATTTATGAAATTGCGATTGCGGGATTAAAGTAATGACGTGGCATGTGGGGAGCATTATACATCTATTATAATGTGGGTATAGCCTCTCCTATATGATTTTCATAAATAAAAAAGTTTATGATATAATTGGAAAAAGGCCCCTTCGATATAATTTTAATATGAGAACTCAGAATTCGGCCTCTCCTCCTAATGAGCATGTCGTTTGGTTATTGGTAAGACTCGTATAAATACAAGTTAAAACACTTCACTTCAAGTAGGTGAATTGGGCATCGAACACAAAGCAGAAGGGCAGTTCACAACTCGTGAACATGAAGGAACAAAACAAGGTTGAGCGAGTGAAAGAGGAAGTCGAATGTCGAGCAAGCATAGAAGGAAGACGAAGGTCGAGTGGAAGAAGAAGGAAGCCAAAGTTCAAGCATTTTGTTGACTGTTTTATTCATTGAAAGGATCAGACCTAGAATGAATCCGTAGAAGCATAACCCACGATCTATTAAGAAGACTGAATAGACAAGGTTGTTTTAATTGAATACACAACCTATAGCTGCAACAGTGACTCCTCTGAAGGAATTACTCCTAAAGCGCCACTCCTGAAGAAGTTATCACGATAGTAAGAATAGAGGGTCAAAATAGAGAGTTGTTTTGAAAATACATTGAGGCCTAGCACATATATCTTGTTGATAAGCATCAACAAATCTTGAAGATCATGATGCATTATTGAAATAATCATGAGGTAAACTTTGTAGACTTTGTTGGGAAATATGAAGAATTGTGAAGACCCCTTCATATGAAGACATCTTGTCATTGATGAAGTAGCATGAAGACTACAGTGAATTTGTAGATTGACAAGAACTCAGTGAAGAAGATTTTGGGAGGCGTGAATTACTATAAAACATATCTAGAAAAATTATAGCAGTGGGTTGGAGCCTAGAGGGTTGGTGCCATAAAGGTTGGAGCCTCCCACAAACAAGGTAGGTTCCTTAAAGGATAGGGTTGGAGCCCTAGAGGATCAGTGTCCTCAAGAAACCAAGTTGGAGCCTATACCAGAGAAGGGTTGGTGCCCTAGGGGTTGAAGCCTCTAAACACAAGGTCAATGCCTTGAGAAGATAGGGTCGATACCTTAGAGGTTGGAGCTTCATAAAATACCAAGTTGGTGCTTGGAAACAGGTTGGAGCCTAGGGAATTTAATATCGGTGTCTTCATCAAGGGTTGGAGCCCTATATATTATACTAGATTCATTATAAAGATTATATTAATAAAAGAATTTATTCCTATTGCTTATTTTTTGTTCTAAATATAATTGATTTAACTGGTAAAAGTAACAATTTAAAAGGAATAGATTCACCCCCCCGCCCCCCCTCAGTATTTCCAACAAAGATGGTAGACTTGTCTTCTTATGTGATAATTTTGATGACCCTTATTTAGACCTCTTAAAAACTCATTATTCTCCTTTCAATAGATCTTTGAGCTTCCTTTTTTCTTTCTTCACCTTAGCTCTGATACCATGTTAGAAAATCAGAAAGGAAAGAATATTTTCTTTATTTTTATAATTACTTGTGATATTCTTATGTTTTCTCATGTTCCTCTTTTATCTTTAGTTGATCAAGAAATTACCAAAACAATAGCACAAATATCACATAAACTAGATGTCGGTGGACAACCAAGGAAAAACCCTTGTCTAGGGGAATACCTAGTCAACAATTCTTCCTTAATAAATTCTAGAGATAACCTAAGACTCTTGACTTAGATACAAACTCCTTCCACACTAGATCAACATTTTCTTCCTTTTGTAGATGATAACCTTTTCAACAATAACTTCAACCTAGCAAGGAAAACTTGTAGCAACAACAGAACTTCGATCCAGCAACAACTTTGACCCAATAGTTATCCCAAAAACAAATTTGACCCAATATTTAACCCAACAACAAATTCGATCCAACAGTTTTGATCCAGCAACAACACTTCAACCCTCCAGTAGTAGACCAGAAAATCCACACGTCTGAGAGAGATATGACCCAAAAACTTTGATCTTGATATTTCTAGAAATTCTCCTTATCTTCTTGGATTTTCGCACTTTTTATGCCTCCTTCTTGGATATCGAACTTTTGTGTGAGAGCGTGTTACAAACAAATTCGAACTGCTTCAATATATAGGCTTCTAGTGAGGTCAAATTACCCTGTTTGAGCTGATTTGATCTCCTTGAGGCCGACTTGGTGTGGAGGTGACAAATACATTAATTGACTTAATAATAAATATTTTTAGATGATTCAAAAGCCTAAGAAGGTTCTCTTTAAATGGAAAAACACTCTAATGACTCAGTATAAGTCCTCAATGGGGACTTTGACCTAAAACATGATGACCCAAGCATGAAACTCATGCTTTAATAAGTCATGATTAATAATAATAAATTATTTTTCTTTCTTTTGATAAATAGATTTCATTATGACTCAAATATAATTATGAAGAACGAACCTAGTTAAATTATTCAACAGGGAAGAGGGCAGGATGAAGTCTTCAAGCTTCATAACTACACCATGCACCCTAAGGGAAGAGGGAAATATGAAGGCTTCAAGCTTCATGACTATGCCATGTGCCCTAAGGGAAGAGGGTGGGATCAAGGCTTCAAGATTTGTGGCTATGCCATGTGCCTTTTAAGATACAAAGGATCCTTCCTTTTCTGAAGTGTGATTCATTGTTTTGAAGTTCACCTTGTTGTTCCAGAGTGCACTTCATTATTCTGAAGTGAACCTTGTTTTTCTGAAGTGTGCTTCATTGTTCCGAAGTGATATTTGTTGTTCTGAAGTGTGCTTTGTTGTTTCAAAGTGCACTCAGGCTTGGGAATAAAAGATATGTCAATGAGACTCATGAATAAGTTGTGCTCATCACCTAGTAAGAAGGGTAATTCCTTTACAACTTTCACTGAGCAGGAGGAAAACATGAAGAAGACACTTGCAAAATGAAAACGACCTTGAGAGTGACACATTCTAGAGCGAAGATAACATGAAAAAGACACTTATTAAAGTGGAAGCAAGCAAAAGTGATAGTTGTAAACATGATAGTGACACTTGTGATGAAAAGGTGCCCAAAAAAAACAATTGGGAAAACTCATTGAACTAAAAGTACAATTGCAATCGAAGTGAGGGATATTGCCAATGAAAGTGTGCATTGACTGTCAACATGAGTTGAACATCACCCAGACATTTTCTTGATGGACAGTATTGTGCCTGTTCAAGCTTGCATACAAGAAGTGTGCTTATGAATTCATCAACGACTAAGCATGTGTAAGCAAGTGACTTTGACACTTTGAATCTTATAGGAAGAATGGAATGACAGATCGTAAGATCCTCAGTAGGCTCCAAAATTCAAGTGTAGGCAAAATTTTGGAGGGTGTTGATCACATCGTTAACGCTTTCATTTACCAAATATGGATAAATTAACTAATGACCCCATATTCCATGACCCTTGGTGGCCCTTAATTCTTTTAACTTCCTTCTAATATCTTGAAATTAAATATAAAGATGAGAGATAACCCAACTACACATATCACCACGTACCAACTCTAGTGCTCTTCAAATTATTTGGTAGATGATAATATTAGGTTGATACTCTTCCAATGAACCCTAACCAGAGATATCAGTAAATGGTACATCAAACTCAATGAGGCATCATGCCATGATGTTTCTTCCTTATCACAAATGTTCCTGAATCACTTCTAGTTACCTTCGGTGAAAGGGATTAGCACCAATCTCTTGTCTACTTTAAAATGGGACACCTCTACCCACATCTTTGATAATATTAAATAATGGAGGTGACATAAGCAATTGATTAGTACCAAGATTAATGACCAATTACTAAAAGATTAGTTCACCAAATCCTTACTAATCCAGATTGACAAGGATGTTGTTATGACCTGGATGACTAAAAAGGAGCATACCATCTTACATGCCCAACATCTTGATGTGATTTATTCAATGACAAGCATCCTATATGACATTATTTTGAATGCTCCTTGACCGTCAATTAATTCGAAACAACCTAAAATAGGACCATGTTTTGATGGTGTGATTGGTCATGTCTCTACTAATGTTGTGATCCAATTGGGTTCTCAATTGAGGCTACTTATTATTATATTGCAAGCCCCTACAATTGCACCTAGTTCTCCACAAGCAATATCTCATGATTAAACTTCCAATATTCACAAGGTGTAGTCCATACAATCAAAGAATTCTCAACAACCCAGCAATATAAAGGAGAAAAAAAGTAAAAAAAAAAAACTTCTAAACCTGCTCAAGAGACATAACAAACCCAACCCAACATGGGTGGGGCCACAAATCAATAATGATGCAAATTCAAGTTTCCTTGCAAAATTTTCCAGGGTTTCCATCATACTCATGAGTGACTAAGTATGGATGAGATTCATTGATTTCTCACAAAATTTGTTGCTTGGCAACAACCAATCGTCTTGACACATCTGCTCCCTGCCCAACCACAACAATAAATGGTTGTATCTCCTCCTCCTCCTCCATCTAGGGACACTAGATGATAGAAATTGCATGGAAGCACTTTGCATAAAATTATGTGCAATAAGCAAGTGAACTTGTCTAACAAGAGAGCATAATTATGTGGCTTTTGTGTCTAGTTGTTCCTTTAAGTACTCGATCATCCCCACTCCATCCAATGGATCTCTCATTATTGATAAGACTTTGGAGCTAGTGTTTCACCAACCTAAGGGTGTTATTCATAACTCGACACACAACCCCAATGATAGGGATTCCAACTATTATAATACTGTCAAATATTTAGCACAAGCACAATGTGCCATGTTTTCTTTGGAGGTTTAGTAGAACTATCCTATGCAACATAAAGCCTTGTTAACCATTATCAAATTATTTTATTCCTCATAGTTGAATTTTATCACCTTTGATGTTGATGAAAGTTAGCATATATTATCCCATTAGGTTTCCTTCCACATCTCGGTAGGTATCTATAACATGGTTATCCACCGCACTATTATCGATGAAGAATTATTCACTTGCAATGATGGCTTCTTTAGGTTGGAAATCCCTTGGTTCCATCACTTGTGTAATCAAGTACCACACTCCAAGCCTTTAATGTCCACACTTTTTCACCTCAAGGAGTTCTCCCTTATTTTTCCATCAAGCTATGGGGCAAGACCATTCTGGTTTATATCGAAGTTGTTGACTCCTCTCTCGAGTATAATATGCTTCTTGGACATAGTTGGTCATATGTTATGATTATTGTTGTATTGTTCGTCTTTTGTGTTATTTTATTTTCCCATGAAGGAAATATCATTATTATTGATCAACTTGTGTATTGTATGTCCATAACCAAATTGACCACTACAGGCACCACGGTGCCATTTGTTTGGGATAACCCTCTAGCCTATGAGAATGTCAATGGAGGATTATTTAAGAAATCATCATTAATGGGTTTTTTCCCTATGCCACCACTTGATGTTCCATATACTACTATTGCTCCCATGCATATGATCTCTTACATCACTAGTGGATCCCATCAGTCACATGACCCTTGGGCAATGCCATATCCTTTGGATGTAGCTCATATGGTGAATATAGGCCCTTTTTATCATAAGAGATTTCCCCTCTAGTGACCCCATAAACACCTATTTATTTTGATCATAAAATCCATCCCAATATGGACTATGATCATGATATTTTTCCCACATGGGTCATCACACCACCTATTTCACATCACTCCCTTGATGTCAAGTTCCCTTCACAATATACCATCTTAAAAGGTCACGGATTTAATTCATAATCCAAGGGAGGATATTCCTCATGATGCCTCTATTCTCCTATATTTTAAATTGGTGAATCTTGGAAAACAAAATCTTGAATTAAGTGACGGGGCATGTCCTAGGTCATCCAATAAAGTACCACCCTTGGACCGAGATAATTCTTGGATTTCTAGTAACAAACTTTCCAATGAATTTTATAATCCAAAGCCCACATTAATGAGTGTCTTGTACCTCCATTGTGTCTTGATATCCATTTTCAAAGAGCTATACTTGCTCATGAGACCACTCACATTTTATGTCATCTCGCTATTCTTAATAATGATGTGATTCTAGGCTTTCACAGGAATCATCAACCCTTAGGAATGTGGCAATTCAACTACATGTGGCATAGCCCTGACATGGTGTGAAATATATGCTAACAATGGCTCATGAGTTTATACACATATGAATCCTTGGCCTATGTCCAATGGTGGGAACTACATAACATAAACCTATTAAATTATGTTGTTCTTTGAACATATGTATTTTAGTTTTGGTTTGGTGTGTGATGTGAGAAATTTTTATTTTTGAGTGTGGATTACTTTGGTTTGATGCTTATTAAGCTTGATCTTTTCCTTCCCTATATATAAATTATTTTCTTGGAAGAAGAAATTATTCTTATTAAAAAAAATGTTCTTGTATTTCCCAACCTCATATCTTGTCAAACCTTGAGAATTAGGTGTGAGAAAAGGGTTTTGGGTTCTGTGATTTTTTTGTTTTGGCTGAAAAGGGGAAATCATTTCGTCTTTCTTTTCCAAATTGTTAGAAATGGTTTCTAAAATTCCTAAATGCTTTAAAGATAAAAAAGAGACTTCCACTGTGAAATACCTTCTTTTGATTAGCAATTTTCCGTCAAAAGGTTTACTCGAAACAACTATTTATGAGTCCTTAATAACTAAAGAAATTGAATTTGTAGGTTCTGCTTCAAGTACTTCAAATCTTAGTATGGGATTCGAGTTCTCAAAGGTCTCCTCGATTCAAGATTCCCAATTCCCAACTACAAATACCCCCTATAATGATGCCATGTTTAAAAAACCTCTACAAGCTTTCTCTCAATCAAAGCCTATTGTTTTTGGTGATTGATATAACGTTACCGTTAGGAAAAAAATGGGACAAGGGAAAAATGTCATTGGAGGTGGAGTGATAAGTGGAGGTTTTTTCAGCAATGATGATTTTTTAAAACATTTGCCTCCAAAAAAAGATTTTGAGGGTCTTACATCTCAAAAACCCTCTATGGTTGTTTCCAGATGATCTTTCTCTCTCTAAATTTTAGAGGAGCGGGGAGAGCTCCTAAATTTAATTCCATGAAGAGTGTGTTATTTGTTCATAATCCTAATTTAGTTTTATTTCATGAGACAATGTCTTTTGGGGAGAAGATTAGAGATTAGTTCCTCAAATTTCATCCAAATTGGAACGTTTGTACTGTTAACTCTAAACGGCTCTTTGGATGGTTTCTAATAGCTTGGAACCCTGCAATGTTAGATTTCAATCCATTCGAAACTCCAACTAGTATCTTGATTGAAAGAAAAGTAAGGGGTTTTGATTTTAATATAAAACTTGTAAATTGTTATGCCTCCTACTCAAATAGGGAAGACTTTTGGAATTAGATAAAAAAATAATGGTTTATCCTTAAAAGAAGGTTTAATATTTGCAAGAGATCTAAATCTAATTATTTTTTCAAAAGAAATTTGAGGAGAAAAGTCTTGTTTGGATCCTTTGGTTGGGTTCTTTACAAAGTTATTTTATGATTCAAATTTAGTTGATGCATCTCCCTCTCCTCCAGCCCCAACTTGGAGAAATGGTAGACTGGGAAAGGAGGTTGTGGCCAAGATGCTAGATAGGTTCTTAGTTAATGGAAACTTTTTGTAGTCATGTGGAAAATAAAAATCTTGGAATTACAAATTCTAAGTTGTCTAATCATATTCCGATATTTTTACAATTGGACCTAGGTATAGATAGATTAAAAGTTTCCTTCAAGCTTAATCATGTTTGGCTAAATGATCTCTATTTTCATGATTTGGTCAAAAAGTGTTGGGGGAATTTAATTGTTGACAATTCTCTTTCCCCTAGGGATAAGATGGTTATAAAACTAAAGATATTGAAGAAATTTGTTAGTGGTTGTTAGAAAGATAAATATAAAGCTTTATAAGGGGAACTAGTTGAGATTGAAGATAAATGTAATTTGGTTTGCATAGATTATTTTTTGAGCGTTTTTCCAAGTCTCATAAAGAAGAATTGATTAAACTAGAAATAAGAAAAAGGGAGATCCTAAAAATAGAAGAAGAAACTTGGAGATTAAAAATCGTAATGATTTGGCTCAAAGCAGGAGATGATAATACTAATTTTTTCCATAAGGTAGCTAATCAAAGAAGAATTTAGAATTCTATATGGGATTTCATTGATGGCTTTGGGGGTATAACTTTTAACCAATTGGAGTTAGACGAAGCTGCTAAAATAAATTCCTCTACTCATTTCACTAAACTGGAAAATGAAAATATTGTTTCTTACCTACAGATATTACAAAATTACCAAAAGTTTTTTTTTTAGAGGAAGTCTCTTCAAACATTGGGGCACAAGCCTTTTTAAAATAATTGGAAAATTTTTTAATGAAGCATCTAAAGATAAAAGTCTAGGGCCAAATAACTGGTCGGTGGAATTTTTTCAATTTTTTTTCTCTTTAATGGGAGAGGAACTTCTAGTGGTCATTGACGAATCGTAATTACAAAGACAAATGATTGGGAATTTGAGTGCAACTTATATTGCTCTTATCCCAAAATTCATGACACCTTATTTTTTTAATGAGTTTAGACAAATATCTGTGTGTAATATGATTTATAATCTCAATACTAAAATCATTGCAAATAGGATAAAACTAAACTCACAAATACAATTTCACTGGGGTTGTTTGGGTTCCTAAAAGACATACAAATTCATGATGTAGTTGGGGTGGCTAAAGAATGTTTGCATTTTATAAACATGAAGAATAAATCTTATCTTGTTTACAAGATGGATTCATGTAGTTTTTAACCCCGTACATAAATTACCTGCATACGAATTCTAAATCACAGGAAAAAATAAAAATGCGAGAGCATAACACATAAAACACATATACACAGAGATTTCCCACTGGATCGCAAAACCGAGACTACCAGCTTGATTTTTCATTATATTCCTTTCAATGTTACAATACATATTTATACATGCCGAAGCATCCAATACCATGGACCGAAAACCATCGCGTCCAAAAACCATGGACCGAAAACCATCGCTTCCAAAAAACATGTGCGAAAATCATGCACAAAACCATAGGTGGGTCCGCCCAACCTAACATAGGGTCCAAAACCAAAATTTTCCAGGGCGCTGCCTCGGATCCCATAAAGTGGTGTTACGGGTACCCCTCAAACCCCCTGTTAACTATGTGGAAAGAATATAACACAACCCAACATCGATGGGTGAAGACGTGTGCTGTGTAAGCACATCCTAGACTGAGGATCAAAAATTAGAACTAGACGCAGTGCCAGGAAAAGTGACATGCCCAACAGAGGTTCCACATCGGAGCATTCAAAAAGATATGTGGAATCATGAACAGAGTTCACTACACGAGACGAACTGATTGGGACTTGCACGTACCAATGGTTCGATGGGCCTATGAGGCCATGAGAAAAAACCGGAGTGCAGAAATGACCCCAACACTGACAAGAAGAGACAAAACCACAAAAGCAGAGAAGAATCACCATACAACAACTCCCACAGTTGGGATAGTACGTGAGGACGTGGGTAAATGAATTATGGAGTTATAGGAAGCCATTCGGTGAGGGAACTGGAAACTTCATGAACTCAAAGACGATTGGCTACGGCTAAGAGAGAAAAACATGATATTGGACGAAGAAATGAACAAACTGGAAAATGAATTCATGCAAGCATGCAACACCAAGAAACTAAGCACAATCGAGCAAGGGATAGCTAGCCATAATACTAAAGTAGAAGAATTTATGACCCTGCTACCATGGCTACAACCACACCTTACTAGACAAAGTAAATGGGGGAGTGCACTGCATAAGGAGGAACGCAAGGCACTAATGGGTGCGAGGGTAGCTAAGGAGGGCTCGTGGACTGGGTTGGAAGGTGACTTGAAGCCTTGCACCAGTGGTGTGACCACCTAACTATCTGTACGAAGCATAGTCTCAATGTTCCAAGAAGTTGAAAGAAAGCGCGAGACCTTAAAAGAGTCTGTATGGGAGTTGCACGACAAAAAGGTTGTGTGCAGGATTGGCATGTCATAGGAGTTACGACCATGCATAGGGGGCTGCACTGCTGCGCAGGTAGGTTGGGAGGTGACCATTGGTGTCACTGTTCATGACAAGAGGTCCAATTTAAGGCAAAAGGGAGAGGGTGATGGACAATTAAGACATGAATTAAGAACAAGATTTGGGACGATCTGCCGCCAAGAAGGCAGTAATGATGCAGAAGTGGGGGGAAGGGTCGAATTCAAATTCAAAGGATGCTATCAAAACCCCGGGGCTAGCTCCAAGGCAACACTTGCTTGTTTGAGAATTAAGCAAGTACAGAGCATTGAGCGCCGCACACTCTTACCGTCCTCAAGTGTAGACACAATGACAGCTGCTAGAACAAGAGTGTGATTCACCGAAGTTACCGCGGAGCCCGGTGTGGCCCATTAGGATCCTGGAGAGGTGGAAACTATGCCCAAAGTTCCAAAATCACCACGAATGTCGCAGCCACAGAAAGATAAGAAAAAGATGGGGCCAGTCTGTGTATCCCCAAGAAACCCACGGTTTGGAAAATTGTTAATGGCAGAGAAGGGAAAAATCGTCACCATTGAAACAGAGGAGGAGGAGGAAGACTTGCAGGCCCTGATCACCCAAATTGAGGTGCAAGACGTTGAGGCAGAGGATGCCTCCCAAAATCATTCTACGACCAAGTTACCTCATTACATCCCCTCATGGAAGGGGAAAGCCAAGGTACCGAAGGACCTAGAGGCCATGAAGAGTGCGCTTCAGACCCCACTCCTCCACGATGATATAAGGTTTGAAGTTCTGCCATTGGGATGAGTACCTATTATGAAGTTTGAATATTAGGACCTCGCAGATAGCGAGAAGTTCCCACAATTGGCTGCGAAGAAGTTAATAAAGCAGAAATGGTTGCGGGGTGTGGAGAAGACTAGGTTACTCCATCTGCATTGGATACCCCACCACCACTGCATGCCCATCACCATTTTTGTCATCCTACAGCTACTGTGCCTAGTGCATGATGGGTATCTCTGGCTGGAGGAGCCGACTCCCATCACGGTGGATCTAATTCACTGGATTTCTCGACTATCAATTAAAGGAAATGACCCTGTAGCCATCATAGGAAAGAAAAGCGACTTGGCCCTTATAGAAGCTATGATGGCCAAGTATAAGCTAGAAAAGTGAAAGAGAGGGTATGTAATAGAAAGCATCAAGGACCAAGGGGTACGCGTAGCCACCCTGCTGCTGGCCAGCAAGCTAATGAGGAAATGTCATGCCGACAAAGTGCTAGCATCAATAATTGTGTTGGCAGAGCAGTGAGTAGAGGAGGTCCAGGTCAATTGGGTGCAGTTCCTCTATGACAAGTTTTTGAAAAACTGTAGAGAGGCCCAGGAGTAGGGTAAGAACTTCCACTATGTGTGGTTGCTCTTATCCATCATGTTGGTTACAGGGGAGCTGCTGGAGGAGAGCTAGTTTCCCACTAGTGAGGTTGACCTACTTGAAGCCACAAGGTATACCTTGCTCTGGGCTACAAAAGATGCGATGAGGATTCACAAGATAAAGGTGTTCTGGGTGTTCGTGGATGTGAGCATACGAACGTGGATTAACCGCAGGCCACGCTTGTATCCTACAGTTCATAACATCTTGCAAGGTGTGGTAGAATTCAAGGCGGATATGCATAACCTGTATATCCAAGCATGCAAGGATCCTGCATGAAAATGGGTGAAGCTCCCGTTCATCGTAACGGATGATGCGATATTCACGGTAATGAAGTCATGAACTTCGGAGTGGCATGCCCTGGACTTGGCAAAAATGGAAAAGATTGCAGCGCAACAATGAAAGAGGGAAACTAAGCTACGCATCGTGCAACTAGCTGAGAGGAAGCATCAGAATAGGAACCGCTAGGAACAGGAAGCAGCTACATGTTAGAAGGCAGCCAATGTAGCAGCAACAACACAAATGGCAGAGATTACAACCGCGTCAACCAGAGAAGCCGAGGACAGCCAGGACATGTCCTCAGGGTAGCAGACCGGGGATGTGGACAGGGAGGAGGACCACGTGAACCCTAGTACGACATAAAAAAAACTCAAGCGGCCATGTGACTGAGAGAAACCCGTCCCCAAGAAGAAAGGGAAAGCCACAAAGATGTACGACAACCCGATCACGCTTACAAAAGGTGATCTATTGGGTATCAGTAAAACGATTCAGGAAGTCATGAAGGGCACACTCCAGGGATTGTGGATGGAGAAGAACACTATGTTGGGGGCACTCAACGTGCAGCTACAAGGTTTATAGGTACAACAAGCCCAAACAGGCATGATAGCCTAGGATGTCGCAGTAGGAACCGCTGAGGCCGAACAGCTGCCACACGCTCGTATGGGTAACACCTTCATCTTGCCTAAAGGCACGTTAGCAGTAGCAAGTGAGGATGACGGGCTGCGATGAGCAGTATGAAAGGCGTTGACTTGAACTTGGCCACCCTATAGTGTGAAATACTATGCTAGCTGTAAGATGTGGTCACTATCGAACTCTGTGCCCAGGAAGGTCAAGCGATCTAGGTCCTACATGAGCAGAAAATCAACATGGACCAGCTCAACATCTAGAGGGATGTGTTGGTTGTGTAGGCAAGTGGATTAGAGCAGACCATAGAGGATACAGATGCAGGAGCGTTCTAGAGTTGTCCGTGATGACAGAGCTACTAGTAGCAGAGCACGTTCCTAGATTGGCGGTCGGAGTCCGCGAGGCCCGAGAGGAAACGACAAAGGTTCAGTTAGAGCTGAACCTACAAATCGCCGAGCTGCGATTGAAGGCGCAACCCTCCACACCCTTGAAATTCAAAGAGAAGCACGACCGTGCAATTCAATCGAGGTGGGAAGAAATAGAGCACGGTGTCCAAGATTGCACGGGGTTGTTTGATCACTCACTCTTCACGCTAACCTCACTGTAGGAAGATCCAATTATATAGCATCTAGAGACAGAAGCACGATAGTAGTAGGAGGCATATGATAATATCAGGGGGACTGCGCAGACTATCACCTTTACTCAATGACTGGCCAAGATGAAGGAGGCCCAGGCTCTAAAGGAATAGGTGGATGTCGCGCGTCAGAAAGAAGCAGTGCTTAAAGCACACATCCAACCTTGGCTTGAGGAAGCATTCACGGTCACCACCAAGGTCAAGGGAAATCTGGCACAAATGTAGGCATACATGCGCTAAGGCGAGGAGTTTCCCCTAACAAAGATGCGTCGGAGGTACGTGCACAACCTGTACAGTGGATAGCAAAAGAATTTGTTGCGGACTTAGGTGAAGCACAAAAGATGTTGGATGGACTCCGCACAAAGATCACCGCACCAGCCAAGTGACCTGGGATGAGTCGTGATGATTATGTTGGGGGCCTATTGGGAAGTGGATCCCCCCATAAAAAAATTTTGGGCCTTAAAGCCCGAGTTTTGGTCAATGTAATGTAAAGACCCCAAAAAATGTGGGCACGGAGCGTGAGAGTCCAGGGTTGTCTGCCTTAAAATAATGTAATTTAATGTAATTAAATTTAGGGTTGGAGGGGGAAGTGTATTAGCATCTAATGCTAACACATTTAGAATGACTTACCATATCCCTTCTGTGAAGAAGGGTTTTTACCTAAGGTAGGTTGTTCAAGAGATGAAATAAGCATTTCTTACTAGCTTACAATCCTTGTAAGTTTGAGGAGTGAAATATTAGCGTGCCTTTTATTCATGTATTAATTGACTATGTTATAATCAAGTGTGACAAGCATTTTTGAAGTGTCTAGAGGAGTAACTTTATCTGATACTTTCAGAATGGTAGGATTTCTTTTGCTTTTGGCATAAGTACTTTTGGCTTTAGTAGTGTTTCCAGACTTGCTCCAACTATTCTATGTTTAGTTAACAAGCAGTTTGATCTTCCTTAACAACTATTATTTCAGTTTCTACCTTGTCAAATCTTATTCGAAGATCGTCCCTTGGCTTCTAAACATATATTGACTGTTCTACTTTTGAGTCGGGTCCTCACTCAATGTAGGTCCTTCAACATTTTTATTTTCCGCTACATATACAAAACTGAATGTGTTCACTATGTGTCCAACAATCAAAGTTTCTTCAACTGCAATAGTTTCTTCCTTCTCTTCCACTGACTCGGTCTGCTCATATGAAAATATTGTATCAATGATGTGTGCATTAGAGATTTCTTTCTATGATTCCATTGCGGGCATGTATTTTATGAATGATACTCTTGATGAAATGAATAATATTGCTCCATGCCCATGCTTTCAATGTTCAACACAACGTTTGAGATTTGTTTGTACTTGGATGGCTAATTGTTGTTGTTTCTGAAGTTGACATCCCTTCTCAGGAAGTTGAATTTAGGGGGCTTGATGCTTATGGTGGCCTCACTTGACCTCAATTTTAACTTTTCCAACTCATTGGACAAGGACTTAATGGTTCGAGTCAAGCTTTCAAGATCGATAGTTTCATTATCCTTGGCATTACTTGAGGAGGCCTGAGACCTTTTTCCCATGTCTTTGGATTCTTTTTATGGTTCATTGTCAACAATGACTCTAATTGCACACAAGTCCTTTTCAAATGCAATAAATTCTTCATAATTTTCAGGTAAAGTTTCTTTCGCAGTTCTCTTCACGAATTGTGTGATTCCTATTGGTAAGGGCGAATTGTAGTAATCAATGGTGATGGAGTCATGAGGTTGTGTATTTGTGAGAATTTTTTCAATATGTGATTAAACCTATGGTTAAACTATTTAACTTTCTCTTTCTGTTCTATCTTCAAATTTCCCAACTCTTTCAATTACATGGCAAGGGTTTTAACATTGGAAAATTTTTCAAGGAACAATTTTTTAAACCCCTTGAAATTATGGATTGAGTTTAGAGGAAGAATATGGTACCATACAACTTCTCTACCATATAACATACAAGGAAAAAGTATGCATGCAACATCCTCATAACATACCTCGAGCATTTGTAGGTTTAGGTATAAGTTATCCAATTGATCCTCTACTTTAACTACTTTGTTAGGGTCATACTTCATTACCAACTTTTCTAGGTGTCTCAGAATCTTGTGTAACACACCCGATAGAGTAAGTGGGCCATGAGACATCCAATCCAAATATTGGTCTTCCATGTCTTCATCTCTATGCTCTTACTCTTCTTTAGAATCTAAGGGATATTCCTCCTCCTGTTTGTGACTGCCTAACCCATGGAAAGTGTCATCTGAGAGTGCAACATTGTCTCTATCACCTCTGTTAGAATATGGAGGTTTCTCTATTTTCTATGTGTTCTCTGTAGTCGCTGCTAACTCTTCAAGGGTGGTGAGAATTAAGTCTTTGAATATAGAAACCACTATCCCAATAGGAGTGGTTGCGTTCTTCTTTGGAAAATATGGAAGATTATGTACTCAATGGATCAATCCAATGGCCTTTGCAAAGAGGCGGGTTATAGGCCTAATTACCCAGATATGCTTGAAAGAGATTCCACAAGTTTGTCCAATACTGAGCTGAGAAGATCCGTCAAATTCAGGAATGCGAGTGGAGGAGGTGCTAGGAATATTGTTGCCTTGACCTGAAGAAGTATGGTGAGGGTGGGTGGAGTTTCTAGCCATAAAAATTTAGTTTCCCTCCTTCCAACACCAAAAATGTTGACAGGGTTGGACCTACCAACATTCAAGGGGTCTCCTTGATATGTTGTCCAAATTAGACTTGAAACAATTTGGGATAGGAGCCCCATATGGAAAAAGACTTGATTATCATTTTCTTAAAGGCTTTCCTTGACTATACCTATGATAAAGAGAGAGGAATGCATATGTTACGTCGAAAATAAAGCGAGTCCATGTGGTGAGTGTTCGGTTGTAGGTGTGTCAAGGTTTGTCTACTACAGAAGCAAAATAAAGTGAGCCTCTAAGAGAGAGGTAATAGTACAACCCTAGTTGAGACACACATGAACATAAAATATCTGTCTAACATCTAGTAGAATAGTCCACAAATATGTGACGTTCATTGCAACCATTACAACACACTTGAAATATTATAAGCACTAAAATAACCAAAATAGTTCAACTACTTTAGTACATGTGAAACAAGAATCAATTATAAACATTCACAAAATAATCTTACAAAAATTCATAATCTAAGCATGAATAATGTGTTGGCCATCAAGATTCATATATTAAGTAAAAGTCCTGAGACACACGTATACAATGAACACCACTAGCTACAATAGTGGAGCATTGGAGCCACTACTTGCTCCCCAAAAGAACTAGATTCTCTCTCTGATGCCTTGCGGGAGGAGCCAAGGTGAAAAGTATTTTTCTTGTACAACAAGGGTGTATATATAACCAATGGGGTGATGCTTCACCTCCCTTGTGACTCTTTGACTACCCCATGACTATTTGAATTCCTATGACTTTTTGACTTTACATGACTCTTCATATTCTGTACATGTCTTTTGGACTTCCACTTTACAATACATTTCTAATATGAATTAACATAATCCACAAAAATGATGTGGCATATGGTGAATCATGACATGACATGACATGGCATTGATGACATGGACTACATGATGACATGGAAATCTCAAGTCATTCTTGCTTCTTCTTGAGAATGTTCTTTTGCCCACCTCCATATGGCTTAGAGATAAATATTCTTTAGTGTCTTTAGTTGTGGTCACAAATGGTGTCCCTTTGATTTCTCCTAATTGATGAAATTGCATATTCAGTTACAAAGGTGTCTTCTAGCATGTTCCCCTTCTCCATCTCCTTCTTCATCATCCCATCATGTTATGATAGAGTACCTAAATCTGCAATTCACTCATGACAAGAAGACATTAGTCTCATAAAACCCTAGTCTAAGATGTTGCCTGATGATCCACTGACTAACTCAAAACTATGTGGCAGGATGAGGGAGAGGCTCAGTGATTGCACAATTGCACAACTTAGGCTGTTAGGCGTTAGGCTTGAGCCTTGAGGCTGCAAAATGTGTGTTGTCTTGTTAGGGCCTGACCTAGATTCGAAGTTAATTAGCCAAGAAAATCCTTGTGCTACTGGCCCTTTCAGCAATAGTCCATAGAGCGTGGACTGAGGTCTCACCCAAAGTAGTATGGGTGGATGCTAGAACCAAGTTTCTGTACCCTTGAGATTTATGAGAGCTTTGACTGGTGCATTGTCTATTCTTGCATGCAGGTCACTTCGAGCACTTCCCGTTCCTCGCAGCCTGATGCACTGCCTTCGCGCAGCCCTAACTAGGGGTTGTGGAGCTCCCGTACTACTAGAGCCATGCTTCGTGCTATTACCCAAGATCTTAATTATCTTACAGTACTAGTTCATTACCTTCACCTACTTGAATGTCTTATGTTATAATTAGTTATACAAAACATTCATACAAGTTTGCACAGTAAATAAATAGTATACTTGAAAACTATATCCAATCATGCATTAAACCAGCAAAAGATACACAAAAATATAGTAAAACTTCTCTTTATTGATTCTCCCAACAGTTACAAACTCGACCTACCCTGCACACTCAGTTGTAGGGGTCCGCACACTTAGCTGTGGAGTACTAGGCCTCTGTGCACTCAACTGCAGGGGTCTTCGCACTCAGTTGTAAAGTACTAGGCCTCTGCGCACTTAGCTGCAGGGGTATGTGCACTAAGCTATGGAGTACTAGGCCTCTAAACACTCAGCTGCAGAGCTTTCTCCTACTCTACGACCCAAAGACACACTTTACACTTTGACTCAATCCCTTAGACTTGTCATCTTTTTCTATTCTATCTTCTTTATTCTTTTTTTCTATACACTTAGAGCCTCACTCTATTTCTACAATCCCATGGTCCACAGACCATGGGTAGGTCTATCCAGCCGACATTACATTACAAAAACTAGGGACGACAACCCTATGACTCGATTATAATTTCCCACCCCACGCCCGCAATTCACGGAGCTTTTACAAAAATATTTGGTCAAAACTTGGGCTTTAAGCCCCAAAACCTACCTTGGGGGGACTCTGGTGAGCTCCAATATTGCAGTAATAATGCTGCAACTCCTCGGACTCCCTACTTGACTTTTATCAACTCGGTAGTTCGTAACAAACTTGGAAGTGACGGTGCAATATGCACAAGTACTAGCTCTTACTACAAGTTGTCACTTGATTAGCTGGCACAAGATTGCTAGGAGCTTAAGCCAACTTCTATGAGCTCTTAGAATAAGCTTTTAACTGTGATGGATGAAAGCTAACTCAAGAGTGGCTCGTCTACTTGTAGAAAGAAGATGAAAGCTGAAAGGAAACACAAACCCTAGCAAACCCTAGTTCTACCGACTAACCCTACTTGTGCAAGAAAAGAGATGAAAGATATTGGAATGGATGCCATTGACTCTTGAAAAGGTAATATGAATGTGTTTAAGCTACTTCTTAAGGAAACTATGGAAAAAATCATCTTTTTGTATTATGAGTAATTTTGCAGAATTATTATGCATGTGCTTTAACTATTTTTGGCTGTGCAGAGGTTTATTGGTGAAAGGAAATGGAGTGGGTGCTTGCAGGAGGTTAGGATGGTGAGAAGAGTGCCTAAGGGGTCCCTAGAAACCTTCTAGAGAATTCCACAATGATCAGATCTCAAAAAATGGCTCGCGTGAACTTCTACAAGAAGTCTGCAGGGGTTCTACAGGAAGTTCTACAGGAACAAGCCGAAAGTGGCTTTTAGAGGGTTGATGGTGGAAACACGATGGGAAAGTGGAAATGAAGGATGGATAAGGATGTTAAGGGTTCTAGGACTTGGTAAATGAAGCTAAGGAGTGATGAAAATGGTTGGATTTGTTCAAGGATGGAGAGAGCAATGTTGCACAAAACTGTAGAAATTAGGGAAAGTTGGGAAAGTGTGGCAAATGAAGGGAAGAAATATTGAATTAGGGGCTAGAGCAGGTTGTATGATGGAGGAAGGGTAGGTAGGAAGGTATTATAGGTGCTATGCACACTATTTTCCAAAATTGATCGAACAAAGACTGAAAAAATAGAGATCTATCTATTTCGACCTAATCTGCCCTTGAGAACCAGAAATATGATGAACAAAATTTTATAGATGGGAAATCATGCAAGATAGCTATGGAAACTAAGAAAGAATAGATATAAACACGAAAACACAACTAATATCAACTTTTCCAACTTAAAATCTAACACTAGCAATTGGATTGGAAGGCAAAAACAATGTTTTTGTGGCAGCAAGTATGCCTTGGTCTGAGTTCATGGTCCCAAGGAGGGAGAAATGAGATCAAGGACTCCTTGATAGCCTTTTTGTGGATCTTTTCTATTACCAAACTATAAAATCAACCTGAAGCATGAAAAACTATCTTAATCATAAAAAACAACCTAAGTAACAGAGCAAGATTTTAACCTAAATAACATAAATTATTCTATGAATGCAAGAAAAACACATAAGAGTACACAAAGGAGGTACTGGCACTTGGGTTGGGCCCAACCCCAAGAGCTACAACCTCCTAAGAAATCTCAGAGCTGGTGCAAAGCGAGATTCATCTTCATTACTAAAAAATAATAGTCATGCCACAAAACTGTTTATGGAAAGAGCTTGAAAAGTGAGCTGAACGCAAAGCTGCACTAGAGTTTGAAAACAAATTTTTCAATAGCTAAACTACCAAAGCTTGAAGCATTCCTACTTATGCAAACAAGCACTCCCAACAGTCCTCCTTAACTTTAGGAGCTTGGTTGCCCAAAACTGCAGTTAATCAGCCACTTCACTAGACCTACTCGGCTGCCCCTTGAAATCATCTTTGGTGGGTTTTTGAACTCCAATTTGATGGTGAAGAACTCAAGGAAGGGGTAATTTGGTGTAGGATACACCCCTCCTATAAATCCTCAGCCTTGTTCCTTCATATTTGTCTGCCAATTTGCTCATAAATGCCTGACCTTGGTCCAAAAAAGTCCAAAAATCTGCAATAAACACGTATTAGACTTTGTGGTCAAGTGACTATTCCCATTCATTCAATTAACATAAATATATTCAAAAGCATGCATAAAACTATGAATAATGGTGGATTAAATGAGAATAATAGGCAAAATAAGCCCATAAAGTTACCCATTTTTGGGGCTCATCATCACCCCCCTACTGAATGTGTTGCTCATCCTCTAAGCAACTAATCCAGTTCATCATCTTTGATTGCTTTGACTGCCTCTCTAACATCCCAGGCTTCTGAGGTGATGTCCTCTTCTCCATCATGAAACCCTACCTTTCTCTCCACTTCCTCCCATTGCCTGTGTTCATCTTCTTCCTTGACCCCTTCCAGTAGTCCTAAAAGTAATGGAGGAATGAACTTTAGGCCAATCCAGTTGGCCTTCAGGTTTTGCATTGTCTGTTTATAAAGTGGCACTCTTGCTAAAGCCTCCCTCATTCTAGTTTGGGAATGGTACTCTCTTATTTTAAGACTATGGGACAATGTGTTCCATCTCCTTGTGCAAGCATGAATGCAATTATCACCAAACAATATTTACATGTTTTCAAAGTGAGCAATGGCCTGAGCTTGGCTTTCAACGTAATCTGGGAGAACTTAAGGGTTGTTGGAAAGGTGTTAATGAGAATATACTAAAGCTGAGGGATCTTATGGTTCTGCCATCAACATGAGTGGCTCACTTAGCTCCTTGTCCATAACCTTTCGAATTTCTACTGCCCTATTTTCCTCATGGCTTAACCAAGATTCCATAGCCATGAGTTGTACATTCTCCCAATGAAACATTGGGGTCCCATAGATTCATGTTTGGAAGTGCCAAGTTGTGTAAATAGAATTCTGTTAACTTGGCCTTATCTTCAGCTGAGCTATTGTCACACAAATACATAAACTGATTGTAATTCTGGAATGGAATGGTGCCCCTTTGGGCCAATGTGTTAATTTGAAATTGCAACCATTGATGTTTAAGATATAATGCATAGGACTTAGCAGGTTGCCTACATTTTAAGGTTTCTACTGCCCAGTTGGCCATGTAGGCCATTTGGGCTTCTTTTTCTTACAACTGTTGTTTTAAACCCTGTACTTCTTCTGTTTCCTAAGACTCCTTTTCTTGTAGCAGTTTGGTCAGCATCTCAACATCAGCTTGTAGCTTTTCCTCTCTCTGTTGTTTCTCGGTTGTTTCCTTGTCTGTTGGAGGTCCTTCTTGCTGCTGTTGCCCTCCCAAAATGGACAGCCTATCTTCCTTATGACCTTCCTGTAGCTGCAACTGCTTTTTCAGTAGCTCATTCTTCTCATGTAACAGGGCTCTTTTACTGCTTTCTATGTGCCTCACCATGGCCAACTGTCTTCTTGATTCTTTTAGCTATTCTTCCAAGTGGCCTATGTCTGCAACTCCCTTGGATTTGGCAATTCTCATCCAAGTGTGAGTCCTAACCCATTCCTATTCCAATGCAAAGAAAAGTGGTACAACAAACTTCTGTGGGATGATCTTCCCACTTTCTAACAAGTTGTAATATGAGCCCAAACTAGGCTGAGGGCTTGGTTCCGGTATCTCCTCGGTCTTGTCTTCTCCTTGTGATTGTTTGGCTGCCTTCTCCTCCAATTTCACAGTCTCTTTTAACATGGCTAGAGTTTCATGTAGAGATGTTTCAGCTTCCTGTAGAGGTGCCTTTGAGTCCATCATCCTAATTCTTTCTTTCCATGTGGAGTTTTTTGGGCTTCCTCTTTCATAGGTGATAGATATCTTGGAAGGAGACTCTTCCTTCTTTTTAGTCGTTGTGTCCTCAATGACAATTGGTTCCTTTGATGGTGGCTAGGGTTTGCCCACTTTGATCCTTGTGCTTCTTCTGGCTTTAAAGTACATGGAGGTTTGCCTCTTTCTTTCTCCTTTTTGTTTTGTAGGTGTGCTTAATGCAGCAAGCATAGTTGCTGCTTCCCGTGCCAATATTTCAGGGGATTCCTCTTGCTGCTATTGTTTTCCTTCACTTCCCGTAGAAATCTCTATGCTCACTATTTCTACCTGTGTTATTGATATCTCAGGGTGTGTCTTTTCCTTCTCTTGTTAGGTGCTTTCTTTGGCAGTGGCAGCCTTCTTTTGGGCTTCCTTGGCCTTTTTCTTTCCAATTGGTGTCCTCTTTCCCTTCATTGTTTTTTCTGTTGTCTCTTTCTCCGTTTTAGGCTTAGAAGTCTTGTCAATTTCTTCTTATTCTTTCTGTTCTTCCTCTATTTTTCCCTCTGCTTGAATGTCTTGTGCTCCCTCATCATTGTTCTTCTTAATTTCTTCAGTTTGCTCCCCCTCATCATTGCTGGATGGGGTGATGTTCTCATCCAAAGTTCTAATGTCATCATCCTTGGACATATTTCTGAATATTTCCCAAACTATAGGGATAGTATAGGTGTGTAAAGAATCTTCCACCAACAGTTTGATGAGCCCATGGTGGGCCAACTAATCTAGGATCCCTTCATTTAGCTTTGTACCACATTCAATTAAGGACTGAAGGAGGAAATATGGGATGCTCAGTTTTCTGGCTGGAGGCAAGTCCATTCCATACCTTAATTCATGTAACAACCTGAAATGATATCCATAAATGATGTTGAACCTCCATTCACATGTGATATACTTCATTATTTGATAACTGACTTCACTCCAGAGAGGAGGCAAGCTTGTCCTTCTAACCCTGTTTCTATCTTCTACAGGATGCTCCTCAGGTAGAAAAATGTTTTCTTAGCAACTTGTCCCAATGATCTCTACTCTTTGCTCCAAGGGAGCCCCAATGGTAGACTAGTGATTCTACTGATGAGATCAGGTATAACTTCTAGGGTCAAACCCCTAAAACTAACTATGGCATGTGTCTTCGAATGTGGTCTCAGGGACATCAAAAACTCTTCAGTTATCTCCTCATCATAACCCTGAATTCTGTCAAAGAAGGATATCCAGTTTGCCCTAGTGAAAGGGTCCACCACCTGAGGGTGCTTATGTAATTTGCTAGAGTCTGAGGGTTCTTTCCTTATGAATCCTCCTCGCATGGTGTTGAGTGCTCTTTTTGTGTTTTAACCAGAAAAGAAAATGCTCAGGTGGGAAAAAAATAGTCAATCACTGAAACAGAGGATAGCTGAATTCGGTTTCTTCTGAACCCAAGAAGGAATTTCCCGGGTGCTTCTTTGCAATATCAAATGGCAATAATTCTCTTGTTTTAAATTGCTGCCACCCTGAATTTGACTTCCTGGTTTTGAAAAGAAAGAATTTTTTCTACAGAACAGAGGATAAGGACATAGGTTCTTTTCTCACCACGTAAATAGATATGCACATTCGTTTTTTCACACACACACAGGTTGGCCATTACTGCTGCATGTATCTTTCTTATAGGAGAATTTGAAAAAGGATGGGGAGATTTTGGATGTAGAGAGAAAAAGCAACTGTGTAGACTCAGGGAAATATGCAGGAAAAATTTCACTTTTTCAATGCATAGGTAGACCTCCACTTTCTTTTTCAATCTACTGCCATGTTGAATTTACCACCTCACTCAAACAAATCATGCACAGACATGTTTTCCCAAGTCTACCTCGTTTTGAGCTTGAATTTTGACGAAAATCCTGAGTTTTCTTTCTGTAGAGCTGTTCTTTGCCTTCCTTATAGAACCCTTCCTGTAGAAATCTCCCGGCTCTTGTAGAATGAAAATGTGCTTCTGGTAGAGCCCGATAGGCGGGAGATTTTTAAAAACAGGCAGAAAACTGGCAGAGGATGACTGGTTAGCTGCTCTGGAAGTGGTAGATGCATACTCTAGTCGCAAACGTCATGAGTGCAGAAAGAACAAAGGGTGGTGAAGTTTCAACTGACCTGTCTTTTAACTGCGGGCATGATTCGTGGTGAGGGGATGAGGTGGTTGGACTGGACCATTCATCCTAGGTCATAGCCATAATGTTTCTACATGCCGTCTGACTGCCATCACCTCCCTTTCTCCCGTTATTCGTTGCCACCACTACCAGTCCCAAAGATTCCTTCCTGAATGGACATTCCATAAGTGTTGGCTGCGCATCTAATCATTAGTTTTGAATTTAAAGTGGCTCATTTGGATTCCACAAGGATGTGTAACTAGCCGAGGGTGTTCAGTTGACTAGCCACCGATTCTGCTCAATCCGAACCATTCCCATAGTCACATAGCCTTGAAATATGATTTATGTAATTGAAGAATAGGTTTAAGCACTTACCTGCATAATTGCGCCCGTGTTATGCATATTTCAGATTTTGGAACCCATTTCTTCATTGTTGTTGCTACTTGCGCATTGCATGCTTGGCCTCAAGCTGTTGCTATTGTTCACATGTTCAAGTAGAGCTCCATGCATGGTTCATATGCCATACTTTGCTGTTCTTGTCTCTGGAGTATGTCTTTCAGAGGGATCAACTGTTACAGGAATCCTGTAGGATTTCCTGTAGCTCCTTCTCCTTCTAGAATGCAAGCTAGAATGAGCAGGGCTACAATTGTTGATGAGGCTCTCGGCTGGTAAGGAGTCTAGATGGAGGGTATCCAGTATGGTGAGTGAGAAACTGCTGCCTTGATTTGTCATTAAAATTTTTGCTGGCAACATGAACGAAACAAGATTTTTGTGTGTGACTATGCAGGGACATAAAAATGAGTGCGATGGAGGTGTAAAAAGATGGAAAAAGGGTGACATATGGCGATGGATGGAAACAGGGTAGTTTACAAGCCTCATAGATAGATTCCCAACCTTCGGGTCCTCTTCTGAGATCGATTTTGGCTTTTCTGTAGATTCTACAGGATCCTCCTATAGAAGATACAAAATTTCCTATAGAAGGTGAAATATTAGCCTGAATGAGACCAAATCTTAAGAAAGGGTAATGGTCATGGAGGAATGGATTGTGAGGGATGCATGAAATCTGGTCATGACCTCTATATTCGTCTTGTGCGATCCTCCTAAAACTTGTAATGACCTTCCTACAACCTACAATTTATTCAACATAAATTAGGTTTACTTTTTTTTTTTTTTTTTTGGTCTGAGACAGCTGGGGCGCCTCCAGGAAGTTTTCACCCTCACTATCTGCCCTGGGCACCTCCAAGAGGTTTTCACCCAAGGATCTTTTATTCCTTTTTCTTTTTTCTATTTTTTTTTTTTTTTTTTTTTAGCTCAAGGTGTGGGTGGAGTGGAGACAGGGACCTGCTCCACTACCAGCACTGATTTACCCAGAGTTTCAACGAACTCCTGCTTAGAAAGGGGCTTCCCGTAGATTTTCAATCGATGCCCATTGACGAGCATGGGGATGGCTTCTTCATCAATGGTCCTGATAAGGATTGAACCATTGTCATTGCATTTCTCCACTGTTTATGGTCCCATCCATCTTGTGCTCAGCTTTCCCTTGAAATCCTTGTATCTTGAATCATATAACAATGCCCAATCTCCTTGCTGAAATTTGTTTTCTTTAAGGTGCCGGTTATGCCATATATTTCTTTGAAGTTGGACTACCTCTGAGTGGAGAAGGGCCTGCATAACTTGTTCATCTAATCCATTCAGCTACAGTAATCTCTCTTGTTGTGCATGGCTGAGATCTAGGTCCAGCTAAGCTTCCAACCTCAATGTGTTATATTCAAATTCTATGGAGAGCAAAGCCTTCTTCCTGTAGACCATCTCAAAGGGTGTGAAACCTGTTGTAGTTTTCCATGTAGTGTTATAGGCCCAGGTGGCCCCAACCAAGTGATCTACCCAATATTTTCTGTTGTTGCTCACCACTTTAGTCAAAATCACTTCCAAAGCTCTGTTAGTGACTTCCACCTGTCCATTTGCTTGCAGATGATAAGGGGTGGAAGTTCTATGCTTAATCTTGTGAGAAGGTCTTCAATCAGGTTAGAGGTAAACTAACTTCCTTGATCTGTGACTAATTCTCTTGGGTAGCCAAACTTGTAGAAGATATTTTCCCTCAATAACTCAACTACTTTTTCTTCTATTGTTGCCTTGATTGCCTTTGTTTTTGCCCATTTTGTCAGGTAGTCTGTGCACACAATGATGTAAGACTTTTGTTTTGAAGGAGGGTTGATAGGAACCACAAAGTCCATGCCCCACTTCTCAAAAGGCTCGAAAGTCACTTGAGGTTGTAGGGGCATCTCATCCCTTGGAGTCGGTTTCCCCATCCTTTGATATCGGTCACACTGGCTGATCTATCTCTTGACATCTTGATGAAGAATGGGCCAATAGTACCCTGCCTATAGAATTTTAAAGGTGGTTCTTTTTGCTGCAAAGTGACCTCCATAGGGCCCATCATGACAGGTTAGGAGGATGTCAAAGACTTCCTCCTCCCTGACACAACGTCTCAAAATCTGATCTGGGCCAAGTTTAAACAGGTTGCCCCCAATCCAACTGAATGGGGCACATTTCCTCATGATCTTGCTCTTCTCTTTTGAGGATAGGTGTGGTGGAAACTGTGTTGAAACCAAGTAATTTGCTATATCAGAAAATCATGGAGAGAGTATTGAAATAGAAAATAGGTGTTCATCTGGCATTTAATCATCCTCCATCCCTTCTTCACCTGCAGGCAAATCTAGTCTAGACAGAAAATCAGCAACAACCTTTTCCTTACCTGGCTTATCAACAATGGTCAAATCAACTTGCTGCAATAAAAGTAACCATCTAATGATACGAGCATTTACATCAGGTTTATTCATCAAATACCTAATTGTAGTATGATCAGTGTGTACAAATGTTTGATAACTAGTGATGTAGTGTCTGAACTTGTTTAGGGAATGGACTACAACTAGGAGCACTTTCTCAGTTACAGTATAGTTTAACTCTTCCTTGGATAGGTTTTTACTGACAAAATATATGGCATATGGTAGCTTCTCTTCAACTTGTCCTAAGGTTGCTCCTATGGCTTTGTTCGAGGCATCTATGTGAATGTGGAAAGGTAGGGCCCAGTTTGGACCTCTCAAGATTGGGGCAATTACCAGTTTAACTTTCAACACATCTAGAGCCTCTTGACAGTTGTCAGTCCATATAAACTCAACGTCTTTCCCCAAAAGACCAAACAATGGAGAGGCTAGCTTACTAAAATATTTAATGAATCTTCTATAATATCCTGCTAGGCCTAGAAAACTTCGAACATCTCTTACCTTTTGAGGAGGTAGGGCCCTTTGGATGATAGCAATCTTGTTGGGATCCACCTATAATCCTTGCTGGGAAATTGTATGACCTAGCACAATCCCCTCAGTCATTAGGAATTCATATTTTTTAGGACTAAGGGACAGATTCATTTAAATACACTTGGCTAAAACTTTTCCCAGGTTAGTCAATTCTTCTTGGAAGTTGGACCCATAAGTAGTAAAGTCATCCATATAGATTTCCACCGAATCATGAACCAGCTCAACAAATATGCTTAGTATTGCTCTCTGGAAAGTGGCTAGAGTGTTGCATAACCCAAATGGAAGGACCCGCTAGGCATAGGTACCCCATGGACAAGTGAAAGTGGTCTTATCTTGGTCTTCCGGGCTGATTTGGATTTGATTATACCCACTAAACCCATCTAGGAAGGAAAATAACTTCTTCCCTGCCAAGCCATCTAACACTTGATCTATGAAAGGCAAAGGGAAATGGTCCTTCTTGGTAGCTTTGTGAAGTTCTCGATAATCTACACAGATTCTCCACTTCCCGTTTTTCTTGGGCACAAGAACCAAAGGAGAAACCCACTCGCTATCAGAGAGGGGGTAGATGAATCCTACATCCAGAAACTTTTTCAGTTATTCTTTGAGAATTTCCTTAAGGGATAGATTCATTCTCCTCTGAGGCTACTTGACTAGTTTACAATCCTTTTTAATGTAAATGTGATGTGTACAGACTGAAGGGTGGACTCCTTTCATCTCCTTATAGCTCCAAGCAAAAGCATCCAAATGGTTGTTCAATAAGCTATACAGCTCTTTCTCCTGAGAGGGGGATAGGGATGAGTTGATCTTCAAGGTTCTTTCAAGGCCAAATTCCATATTCTTAACTCAGAGAGAGGTCGGATCAGCCATGCAGAGATCCACTAAAGCACTTGCTTTGGTGTCTTCTACCAACTCTTCTAATGACATCACACTCGGAGGTGGATTTTGAATCAAATTCTCAATAAGGTCATCCTCAGTGTCAGGACCTCCCCTGGTGGCTTCCATTGTGCATAATGGTGTAGAGTAGACTTCATCCTCATCTTCCTCCTCCAACTAGAGAGGTAAGTCATGTTCTAGTAGAGGTTGGGTAGGAGGATATATGACTCGCTGTTTGGACACAGGCCCATTCTTAATGGTCATGCTCCCGACTAAACAACTGATGTAAGCATCTGTAGTAGCTAACCAAGGCCTTACCAAAATGAGGGGGTATCTAGTGAGTTTTGCCTTTGGCTAAAGGACCAAGAAGTCCGTCGGGTACTCCCAAGAATCAATGGAGACCATGACATCTTCCACAATCCCCTCAGGGGTCACGGTGGAGCGGTCTGCTAACTGCAATACTGTTGAGGTCTTTCTTAGGGAGCCCTGAAGGTTGAGCTTAAGCATAGTGTCCCTAGTCATCACATTAATGGCAACCCCTAGATCAATCAGGTTGTGGGGGATTATGGTGCCATTGATGTGGACATCAACTACAAGACTCCCATGGTCCAGATATTTTAGACAGATTACTTGTCCCAACATCAGGTCGGACAATTGTCCTATGTCATTGATAGTTGGGGCATCTCTCTTGCGCTTGCTTGGGTGCCTAAAACACTTCTCTTTGATCAATTTGTTTTAGATTGGTAAATCTTTCATTGCCTGGAGAAGTGGTATTTTTACACATAACTGTTTAAGTTCTCCTAGAAGTTCAGTCTCTTCTCAGTCTGGTTGTGTGGTTCCAGTTAGTATCTCAGGAAAGGGTGGAATGGCTTTTGGTTCACTTCCTTGTTTCTCTTCTTCATCCTCCTAAGGAGGAGGTTGGTTGTCTGGGAAGACCTTCCCAGATCGTAGGTTGATCTCCTGAATCTCCACAGCATAGGTAGGGCATGTTGTCTCTCTAGTATATACCTGTTGGGCCTGTCCGTTATTGGGGTTCGGGTTCAGTTGAGCAGGTATCTGGGGTTTTCTTGGAGGAGCAGGAGGTAATGGTTATGGTTGAGCAGGTGGTGGAGGAAAAATAGTGGGAGAAGAGTTGTACTGGGGCCTCCACCCCTGTTGAGGTGCATTCCACTAAGGTTGTGGCTGAACATGAGAATGAAATGAACGAGCAGTAGGTTGAGTATGGTATTGAGATGGATATGACCAAGGAGCGGGTGCGGACTAGGAAGGATGAGTAGGGTGACCCCAAGAAGGTATGTGAGTGGATTGGTTGGGGCTATAATAAGTCTGGGATGTCCCTTCCATCCCCTGTTGGTAAGATCTGGGTCCATGTGGTCTCCTTTGGTTTAGGAAGTAGAGTGGTTCAGTGGCTCCTTCCGCCCCTTGGTACATAGCCTTAAATCCGGGTAAGGTTGCACACTGGTTTGTAGGGTGGTCTGCCTCACAAACGAAACATACCTCTACGAAGTGCAATGGACACTCATTCTAGGATGCTTCCTCGTGCATCTAGGACAAAAGATGGCCAAAGCCCTCTCAGCTTCCTCTTGCTTCTGTTGGATTCGGAAGGTATCCATTTGCATGGTAATGGTCTATCTCACCTCACTTTTGAGGTCTTGCATCTGATTTGCAAACTCATATTTGGATAAGGTGGCACCGGCTGAAAGTTGATTCCCCCACCTCTTTTCCAGGCTGCCCTAGAATGGTTTCTAAACACAGTCTTTATGTCATCATAAGGTAGCTGGTAGATGTCTCCCCCAGCCAGCAAATGGAGGGTATCTAAAAGGTCTTCAGGGACTCCTCGGAGTAGAACCAGCTTCAGAGATTCGGGGTCAAGTGTGCACTTGGTCCTTTTATAACTAAGTTGGAACCTTTCTTCATAGTCTTCTAAAGATTCATCACTTCTCATGGTCATCCGAAAGATTTCTCACTTTGTTTCCTTTGACCTACAGTAATCCTGG
This sequence comes from Pinus taeda, assembly GCA_000404065.3. Lineage (NCBI taxonomy): Eukaryota > Viridiplantae > Streptophyta > Pinopsida > Pinales > Pinaceae > Pinus > Pinus taeda. The sequence continues at coordinate 41,303 of APFE030119928.1, read as the reverse complement.
TATTTGTTATTAAAGGCTTGCTGCATCTAAGCCCAAGTTGTCATACTATTTCCAGGTAACCCCATGAACCAGCAGAGTGCTGCATCCTTGAGGGTAGAGGGAAAGAGTTTCAACTTTTACTTGTCTTCTGCATAGTCATAAGTTTGAAAAAGGACAGTAAACTCAAACAAGAAGGTATTAGGGTCTTCAGTGGTCAATCCATGGAAGTGAGGTAAGGCTGAGGGACTTATGTTTTGCATTTTTGTGTCCCCATTGGTCTCTCGGATGGGAAAGGCGCCTTCTATTCTCTCCTCATTTCCTATACCGTTTCTGTGTTCAACCATGGTCTCAGGAGGAATGTTTTCTTGCTCTTCTTCTATTATAGGATCTTCATATATCTCTGGAGGTTCACTTATAGGTTCTTCTAGATCACTGCCACTGAAGAAGAGAGAAGGGTGACTCAATGATGTGGTGGGGGTGTTGGGTAGGAATTTTCCTAAATTGTCTTCGTTCCTACGAGGCATGAAAGGAAATATTTTTGGTTGTTTTTTTGTCTTTTCTTCTTGTACCTGCAAAACTGAAATTAATTGAACAACAAATTGCAACTAACTAAAATAAACCTTGCAGGAATGAAAATTGTAGAATTGAAATGAAAGCAGGAAATGACTAATCCATGTTGTTGAAATGAAATTGCAGAATTGAAATGCTAATCTACGCTTGCAGAATTGAAATGCTAAGCTACACTTGTAGAATTGAAATTGTAGAAATTAAATGAAAGTAGGGAACATCTAATCTACTTTTGCAGAAATGAAATTGCAGAATGGAAATGAAACAACTACTCTACTCTTGCTGAAATAAAATACTTAGCAGAATGTTGTAGTAGAAAATAGAAGAAAAGCAATAATCACAAATACTCTGATGCTTCCCCAGCAACGGCGCCAAAAATATGGTGAGCTCCAGTATTGTAGCAATAATGCTACAACTCCTGGGACTCCCTACTTTACTTTTATCAACCCGGTAGTTTGTAACAAACTTGGAAGCGATGGTGCTATATGCACAAGTATTAGTTCTTACTGCAGCATGTCACTTGATCAGCTGTCACAAGTTTGCTAGGAGCTTAAGCCAACCTCTATGAGCTCTTAGAAGAAGCTTTTAACTGTGATGGATGAAAGCTAACTCAAGAGAGTCTAGTCTACTTGCAGAAAGAAGATGAAAACTTAAAGGAAACACAAACCCTAGCAAACCCTGGTTCTATCGACTAACGCTACTTGTGCAAGAAAAGAGATGAAAGATGCTAGAATGGATGCCATTAACTCTTGAAAAGGTAAGATGCATGTGCTTAAGCTACTTCTTAAGGAAAATATGGAAAAAATCATCTTTTTGTATTTTGAGTAATTTTGCAGAATATTATGCATGTGCTTTAACTATTTTTGGCTATGCACAGGTTTATTGGCGAAAGGAAATGGAGTGGGCACTTGCAGGAGGTTAGGAAGGTCCGAAAAGGGCCTAAGGGGTCCGTAGCACCCTTCTAGAGAGTTCCACACTGATCAGATCTCAAAAGGCTGCTCGCATGAACTTCTACAGGAAGTTTGCAGGGGTTCTACAGGAAGTTGTACAGGAAGTTCTACAGGAACAGGGCGAAAATGGTTTTTAAAGGGTTGATGGTGGAAAAATGGTGGAAAAGTGGAAATGAAGGATATATAAGGATGTTAAGGGTTCTAAGACCTGGTAAATGAAGCTAAGGAGTGATGAAGATGGATGGATTTGTTCAAGGATGGAGAGAGCAATGTTGCACAAAAATGTAGAAATTAGGGCAAGTTGGGAAAGTGTGGCAAATGAAGGAAAGAAATCTTGAATTAGGGGTTGGAGTAGGTTGTATGATGGAGGAAGGGTAGGTATGAAGGTATTACTGGTGCTCTGCACACTATTTTCCAAAACTAATCGAACAAAGACTGGAAAAAATAGATATCTATCTATTTTGACCTAATCTTCCCTTAAGAACCAGAAATATGATGAATAGAAGTTTATAGATGGGAAATCATGCAAGATAGATATGGAAACTAAGAAAGAACAGATCTAAACATGAAAACATGACCGATATCAACTTTTCCAACTTAAAATCTAACACTAGCAATTGCATTGGAAGGCAAAAACAATGTTTTTGTGGCAGCGAGTATGCCTTGGTCTGAGTTCATGGTCCCAAGGAGGGAGAAATGAGATCAAGGACTGCTTGATAGCCTTTTTGTGGATATTTTCTATTACCAAACTATCAAATCAACCTGGAGCATGAAAAACTATCTTAATCATCAAAAACAACCTAAGTAACAAAGCAAGATTTTAACCTAAATAACAGAAATTATTTTATGAATGTAAGAAAAATACATAAAAGTACACAAAGGAGGTACTAGAACTTGGGTTGGGCCCAACCCCAAGAGCTACAGCCTCCTAAAAAAGCTCATAGCTAGTGCAAAGTGAGATTCATCTTCATTACTCAAAAATAATAGTCATGTCACAAAGCTGTTTATAGAAAGAGCTCGAAAAGTGAGCTGAATGCAAAGCTGCACTAGAGTATGAAAATAAATTGTTCAATAGCTAAAATTCCAAGGCTTGAAGCCTTCCTACTTATGCAAGTGAGGACTCCCAACAGTCTTCCTTAACTTTAGGAGCTTGGCTGCCCAAAACTGCAGTTAATCAGCCACTTCACTAGACCTGCTCGACTACCCCTTGAAATCATCTTTGGTGGGTTGTTGAACTCCAAGCTGATGGTGGAGAACTCAAGGAAGGGGTCATTTAGTGTAGGAGACACCCCTCCTATAAATCCTCAACGTTGTTCCTTTGTATTTGGCTGGTAATTTGCTCATAAATGCCTGACCTTGGTCCAAAAAATGTCCAAAAAGCTACAATAAGCACGTATTAGACTTTGTGGTCAAGTGACTATTCCCATTCATTCGATTAACATAAATATACTCAAAAGCATGCATAAAACTATACATAATGGTGGATTAAACAAGAATAATAGGCAAAATGAGCCCATAAAGTTACCCATTTTTGGGGCTCATCAGATTCCATGCCCAAAGAGCCCCCAACACAAATGTAGTGACTCACCCTCGAGTCATTCTGTCGGTGCGGAGTTCCTCCAACTGTGCTCAAACTATTGCAAGGTCTATAGCGCACTAAGCTGTTGCCTACTAGATCTACTGCATGCATTTTTCCAAGACCGATGTGTCGAAAGTGTTCTCTACATTAGTGTGTGTATCCCTTGCATGTGTGCAAGCTTGCCTTCAATTTCTGTTGTGATGGTGAAGGCCTCATCGATCCAAGGCTGAATGCACACCTTCAGGACTTCTTCCTTGTGTCATGCCACGTCCACTTTTTCTTTTAGCACTTTGGCCTGTTGCATCCATGCGAGCCTCTCAGTGAGGGCCACCATCTGCACAGTTCCTTTGACGTTGTCATACTGTTGTTTGAGTTCTCGCACCTCTATCTCTAAGCGTTGGATGTTGGGGTCCTCCTGAAGATTTGTGAGGACCTCAAATGATTATTCCAACATGCTAGTGCAGTATCGTACTACACTACTAATCGCGTCCAGTCCCACTGTAATAGTGCTAGCACGTTGTTCTCTAACTTCTTGTGGGGTGGAACGCTGTGTCTTTAACTACAGCTTAGCAATATGAAGGTTCAGCTCCAGCTAAATCTTTGTCATTTCCTCTTGCACCTCATGCACCCCTGCTGCTAACCTGTGGATGTGTGCCTCTACTGGTATTTCTGCTGGGATGGCCAGCTCCAGGACACTTTGGAAAGCTTCGTCTATTACTTGTACTAGTTGTCAATTCTGCAACACCACTTCATCGCGCTACAAGCTCAATTGTTCCATATTGACTTTTTTCTCACTAACGACTTACAGTGTGTGGCTCTTCCTAGCTCGTAGCTCTGTAGTTATCCCATCCTGCAAAACATATAAGGTCTCTCGCGGGAGTGTAGCCATATTGATATCAAGACCCTTCAGCCTACTAACTGTAGGCCTATTGGCCTCATTTGTTGTCACTAGTGCCCCTTTTGGCAGCACTATGGTATTTGTCACCTGAGTGTGCAACATCTATTCTGCTACCATTGCTCTGATGGCGAGGTTGGTTGAAAGGGTACTAGCCTAAGGAGGGTGCACCTGCAACTCCAGCAGCTGCACTCTGAGGCCCCCCAACACAATCTAGTTCTCCTGCATGAAATTTTGGAGGGCCTCGAAGGTGACATCGCACACTGTCTCGTCGATGTCGTGCAAATCACCCTCGGTTAGGGTGATTGGGTCAATAAAAAACTTTGATGCCTTGACCTTCTTGCGTGATCCTGTTTGCTTGGCTGGGTGCTAGCGCTTCAATTGTCTTGATGCGGGTTGTGGATCCACGCCTCCCTCTTCTTCCTCTCCTTCCTACCCATGCGCAGGTGACATTTGGCCCTCGCATACCTTCATAGTTGCCTCTTCTTCTGCTGCTGCTGTGACCTTTTCTTGCTCAGTTGTTTTTTGTGTAGCGTCCCATGTCGCCTACACTTCTGCTACTACTGCCTCCTTCTTTCTCTTTTCTTCCAACTATGTGATGCACATCTTGGCCTCATCTTTCTTCCTCTGTGCTGCTGACTTCTCTATCTCCGCAATGTCTGGAGTGTGCCACTCTAGTGACCATGTCTCTAGTACATTAAAGATGATGTTGTCTGTGGCTACAATGGGTAGCTTTCTCCATTGTTCGGTTAGGTCCTTGCGCGGTGTGATTTAAATGCTATGGATGTCTACTTTAAATTCTGCAAAACTCTAAAGGCTGTTGTAGATAGTGGGCGCCAACCATGGCTTGCAGTTGATCCCCATTATAAGGATCATCTCCATGGACACCCAGAATATTTTACTGTCATGGATCCTAGTGGCATCCTTTGTGGCCCACAGCAAAGTGTACTTCGTGGCCTCCGGTAGATCCCTATCAATTGTGGGTAATTGGTTATCCTCTGGTAATTGCCCTGCCATGAGCACTATAGACAGTAGAAGCCATGCATAGTGGAACATTTTTCCCTGTTCCTGAGCTTCGCAGAAATTCTCTAGAAAATCCTTGCAGAGGAACTCGGACTAGTTAAACTAGACCCCCTCCACGCACTGCTCATCTAGTGCTACCACTGGCACGGGTACTTCATCTGCGTGGCACTTGCGCATAACCTTACTGGCCAGTATTTGGTTGCCACTTTCACTGCTTTGTCATTGATGCTAGATATGGCGTAACCCCTTTTCTTCTTTGCCAGCTTATATTTTTTCTTCATGGCCTCTGCGATGACCAAGTAAGTGCTCTTGCCTTCTGAGATGTCTGCGGGGTCCTTTCCTTTACATGGAAGCCGAGAAATGTGATGAATCAAGTCTTCCATGATGGGGATGGTCTCCTCTAGCCACAAACACCCAAAATGCACCAGGTAGAGCAACTGCCTAATGATGAAAATGGTTATTGGGGTGCGGTGGAAATGCGACACCCAGAGCAGGCTCAGTAGCCCATCCTTTTCCACTCTATGCAACCACTTTTGCAGCTCTAATTCTGTAACCCCCACCGTGATGTTTTGCTTGGGCTTCATGACGTGTGAGGTCTCAAGGTGAGGGAACTTCTCGTGGTCAACGAGGTCCCAATCTTCAAATTTTAAGCTCAACACCCATCCTAGGTGTGTGCCCTCAAAAATAATGTTGCTTGGGGGGAGCGGGGTCTGGAGCGAGCTCTTGATCTCGTCAAGGTCCTTGGGCACTTAAGCCTTCTCTTTTCGTGGGGGGACATAGGCAAGAAACGTTTTCACGGGGTGCGCAGGCTGAGTTTCATCCTCCCTATCGTCATCCTCATCCTTTTCGATGATAAGATCATTCAGGTCTTCTTCTTCTTCATCAATCTCTATGGTGATGACTTTCCCCTTCTCCTCCATTAACAACTTGGTGCGCAACAGGTTCCACGAGGACACACATATGGGAACCAGTGATTGTTTTTCCTTCTTGAGTCTTGGCGTGCGTGGTGATTTTGGGATTTCTGCCATGATCCCGGTGCCTTCCGGAGCATCGCCCACAGTCAGGGCCTACGTACCCTCTTCGGTGGTCATTTATGTTATCTCCATGACTTCCTCAGTTGTTTCCATCATGTCCATCTAGAAATCTATCACTCGCGAACTTAGGGGCTCAATCAACGCTTGGCACACAACAATCAGGGCTCTGCTCTATAGCTCAATTCACAAATGACCAAGTGTTGTTTGCTGGGCAGCCCCTTGTAATTTATAGTGCTTTTTGAATTTGAATTCGACCGTTCCCCCCAAATTTGGTTCATCAATGCTCCCTTGGCGATAGATTTTCCCAAATCTTGCCCATAAGTTGTGTCTTAAATGCTTGCTGCCCACTCCGTTTGGTCTTAAGTCAAGCATCCCCTCATGAATAGTGACTCCAGTGTTCACTTTCTGGCTAACCCATCTGGCAGTGCAGCCTCGTGCGCGGTCATGGACCTTGTGATTCTTTTCTTCTGCGTGCAGCTCCAACATCGCACAACTCTTAGGCAGAGTAGTTTATAGTCCTGCGCTTCCTTTCAACTGCCTGGAGCACTAAGACTATACTTCCCTCGACTAGTCAGGTGGTTGCACCACCCATGTAAAGTTTCATCCTATCATTCATCATGTTTCCTAGAAAATACCCACCTTTTCTTGTTACGGTTGGCATCATGCACTTCACTATCTGCAACGTGCTACCCTTGTCAATTCTCTTAGTAATGTGCGGTCCAATCCAAGGCATCAGACTGATCACTTCGCAGCGATAGGCCTTAAACTTATCATCGTGATCATATGCATCCTGCCTTATCACCCTGGTCTTTTTGCTAAGAAAATCTTCCTTTATCTTGTCCTCCAGCTTCTTGACTTTCACGTTCACCAGAGCGCTTTTCTTCCTTAATTGTACCCTTTCTTCTTCAATTTCTTGGAGCCTAGAATTTCCCTTTTGGATTTCTGCTTCCAAGGTCCCACAAATCATCTTATCTACCAGTGATATCATGGGCGGTCTAAGCTTTCAAGGTACTATAGGGCTTATAGAAATTACTTCATATTCCAGCCTTGGCGGTGCCTGTGCAGTCAAGTTCTTGTACGCGGCCCTATAAGCCCATAGAACCGCTGGTACACATAGGTCCCAGTCAGTCTGATTCGCATTGTGGACCTTGTTCAGCGCTTCGCGTACTTTTTTTAGGGCTTCTGTGTGGATATTATTCTATGCACATAGTCTTTCCATACTTCATGGTCCCAACCGAAGGGGTCATTCACGCCATTGCCTTACCCCAACCTACTTACTAATCGTGTTTCCTACTTCGAGGACGATGTGCATTCGTGTAGGTTTCACACCATATGCCTGTATCCACCTAGATAGGTGGGTGTGCGGGCCAATTCGTTCGACCATCTTGTCTGTTAATTACATTGGAGGCTTCCCAAAACACATACGCATCATCCTTCTACATTTGTGCCAATCCTAAAAGCTTATTTGGTGCATCCCCCACCATCTTGTGGGCGTAGCTCACAGTACCCATTTCAGAGCGTTGAAACAATGTTGTTTTGGTACTTCTCTTTCAAATTGGTTCAGGAAGTCATCCACCTCGCTTAACCCGTCATACGTAGGCAGATCTCTTACCTCTGTTTCTACGTAGTGCAGCGATCTCGTCATCATGTTACAGTTCAGCATGGTTACCTCATGTAACCGATTTTGCCATTGTTCTATCTCCTCGTCAGAATCTGATGTGTAGGAGCTTTCTTGCTCTCATGAGATTCGGCCATTAGTGGTTGGATTTACCCAGTCTTGCTCCTGCACAGTTATCTTGTAGATGTAGTCTAGATCGTTGTTGTTGTCGTAGTCTCATACTGGCTCTGTGTAGCGTGATCCTTCTGCAGGGTCTAAAGGTACCACTATGCGCAATGACTTTTTCTCAAAGATCATCTTGTGCTTCTTCATATTTATCACTCCATTCATGTCAGTGGCCCAATCTATTCCCAATAGCGTGGGATAGGGATTGTTGTCATCAAAAATCTCTATTACTTCGAAATTTTCTAGCGTGCTTTCTCCTTCAATATCTACCGTGATTCCCTACAATCTCCCCATAGGTAGGATCTTTTGTTGGTTTCCCATTCACAGGTGGATAGGAGACCATTGCAACACAGCCCTGCCAATGCACTCCCATGTCTGCTTTTTGGCAGGACGTTCGCGTCTGACCCTAGATCTAGAATCATTTGTTCCATCTCATATTCCCCAATCTGCGCAGTCAATCTCATTTTCCTTCTTGTTCACGTTGTGTGCTTCCCGAGCTTTCGGACTATGCGTGGTTCTCCTGGAGTAGTACCAGCACATCTCGTTATGAGTTCTTGTAGTCCCTTTATAGCCTTGCTGTCATGCAGCAACTTCATGCATGTCTCCAAGAACGTAGTGAGCATTGATGGGTCCATTTTTGGCTCTAGACTGTCTTTACTTCCTGAAGTGGAGGCATCAATGAAGCTCCTCTTAGCTTCCATTAAGGTCTCCTTAGCATGCTCCAAATCAAATTCTGGTTCCTTTGTTGGAGGCTTGTGAACCTAGGTACTTTCTTCAAGCTACTTATCTTTGTCATCCCCTATCGTAATTCCACTCCAAACAATGATATTTACATTAGGGTCTTCCTCGCACAGCTCATACCTCATCATTTGTAGGTTCTGAGTCAAGGGAGGTTGCAGTGTTCCTTTATCTCACAACCTCGCTATCAGTGTGGGACAATCCTCCATCTCATGATCAAACAACATACAATGCAAGCATGATGGTTGTGTTGGATTTGTACAATCATGGGTGTTACACAACAAAATGAACTCCTCATCAACTCAGAGGTGAAAGACAGCATGACTGAAGCAAAGACCACAATTGCAGGCCTTGAATCCACACTAACGTTGGTTGTGCACTGTAAACCTTCTTTATAAAGCTTTTTACCAAGCCTAAGGGTGCGTTAGTGACCGTGCTAACTCAATTTGTTAGACCAGGGGCAGTGTTAGTGAAATTAAAGGATGTTCAGTGGGGCAAGCCAACGAATCTACTCACAAATATCTAGATATTTATCCCTAAATTTGCTCAAGAAAAGCAGGGAAATTCCCAAAAATCAAACTATTTGGGGAAATTCCAATCTGAGAAAGAAGGCAAATGGGAAAGGCTGGAAAACAGGGCAGGTTCATTGCTTTTTCCCTAATGAAATCTATGAGGAGCTTGGAAGTGCTAATTCGATTGCTACATAAGCAGTGAGAGGGCCATTGTGAAAGTGGTCAGAGCATTTGAAAGGATAACCTACTAAGCTATTGAGCATCGACTCAAATATGAAGAAGTGAGCTAGAAGAGGGAGAGAGAGAAGAAGAAGGGACAAGGGGAGATTGATACAACGAATGGTTGTAATCACTCTTCCGTTATTAATATGGAACTACAGTTGTGTTCCCTACTGCATAGTGTCAGTAACATTGTTCATTGAAGTTGTTCATTTCGATACTTGTTTAGATGAGTAGTTAAGCTATATACAAATACATGTTCATTGTGCATTCTTATATTAATTTTCAAGATTGTATGTTGTGATTGTGCTTGCCTTTCCTTTGCACAGGAATTTTCTTGGAGTCGGCTTTGAAGGAGTTCTTCTTGGCTGCATTGAGATCTCCAAACAAATCTAGAAGGAGACTTGAGGTGATCCTATTTCCATACCTTGTCAATTGATGTTTGATAGATGAACATGTGTATAACTTGGTAGCTTCTGCAGATAATCTTATAGTCTGTCAAAGGTCCTGGGAAGGCCTTTGAGGGTAGTTTTCATTCTCCATACACCGTGCATTTTACCCCATAGTAGAATTGGCAACTCCGCTGGGGACTATACATCTAGTTCCTGGTTTACCCAGACTCTTCGGTTCTCTCTTCCTTCTAATAGCTCCCTATACTTCTTCAAATCCTTTTCTGATCCACCAAGAATCTTGCTGCATCTTACTTGATTACATTCATCTTAGAAATTGATCTTGAAAGCCCTCTATTTGACCGATTTCCCACACTAACATAGGTTACCAGGCTACACAGAGCTTTATAAAGCACTGTGCCTATGTATAGGGAGCGTTAGTGGGCCAACTAACTCTCTGTAGCCACTGTTACAGAGCGTTAGTCTCCCATTTCCATGATTTCTAGTAGTGTCTGTGGACCAAAAGGGATGGAAAATCTTCTCATGGGATGAAATAAGATCTGTAACTATATTATGACAGAAAAATTGGTGTCCTAGAAATTTATTTTTAGGAAAACGTTTTGGTTTTTCTCTCTTAAAAACATTTTCTTTGAAAGAAAGACTTACAATTTGTATTCATCCTTCTATCGAAATAGTTGTAAGTACATGTAGAATTTACATTAAAATCAATAAGTTACTCTTTTGAGCAAACCAACATTAGCTAGGCTAGGATCTTGGGATAAGCATGTGAGTGAACTACCTAAGGTTGAAAACCAAAACTAGCGTCGTTAACGAGCGAAAAATTCCTTCTGCACTCATATTACTAGGACCACTCCACTAACAACGGAGCCAAATATGAGACAACATCGGATTGTAATTGAAGGTAGCCTGCCTTCTCTTAAAAATCCTTTGGGAATTCTATGTACTTGGGGTCCCTTCAGGGATTACGGAACTGAGTCGGGAACTTAGGTATCCTGCCCACACAACATGCTATCTACGACTATGTCCCCCCTGGTAATGTCTATGATCTAAGGTATCTCTAGTGGCCAAGCTTATAGGGACTTACACGAGGTGACTGGGACGGGCTGTCGTGGTACCTAACACAGACGGATCTACTCTGTCTTTAGTTTTTGGGAGGGTGCTCCCGTTCACAAGAGTACTTGGCCCCTCAATATTAGGTTCGAGTGAAGCTCTAGAGTAACCATAACCATAAATTTGGCCATCCTTCTTTGTTATTCATTGATATACTGGGTTTCATCTCTAGCGATTGGTGCTTATTAGATGAGATACTTTCCCTCTGTTTGTTGATTGATATATTTAGTGTATTTTTTATATTTTTAGGTACCCGAGTGCTATCATTTTTGAGACTTTAAAGAATATCACGATAAAATTTATTTGATAAAACTTAATGGTCACCGTGGTTACATCCGACCCTCTTCGTCACTCCAGACGATTGTCAGGACTTCCTCCACTCATTGTGGAAGATCCACCGAGTTCCACTGAACCAGATTCCTCATCTTCGAGGGATTAATTTCCTAAATCTCACACGGGATCTGTGTGGACAACCGACGATTCAAGTTTACCAGAGGATTTCTTCACGGAAGGATTTCTTCCTCACTTTAACACTCCACTCACAAATCTTTTGGAACCTATGTTGGCTCCCGCAATACTTGTACTTCCTACTTCAGTAGGTGGAACATTACCATCTATCTAGTTGACGACTCATGGGTTGTGGAACTTTAGGGAAACTTTTGGTCCTTTACCACATCCCCAGTTGACAGTCATCACAACGCTAGTAATGGAAAATCCTACTATCCCATTCGTCCCAGGTACAATAACTCACATGACACCCTCTATAAGTGGAACCTAGCAGATGCCAAGTTCCACTCCTATGGTGCCAAACTACGTACCTTTGACAAGTGCCACATACAATGCTCCATATAAAACTCAATGCGACACTATGGGTGCAGTTCCCATTTACCAACAATATGGTCGGCCGCCAATGTACAGTTCAAACCCCTAGATTTAGATACATGGGGGGTTCCCAATATGCACATGCTGGTAGGAAATGTAACAGTTCCCCCTCTGTTCTCAGGCATGCATGGTCAGTCACTAATTGACATGAGTTTTCCCTCTGTCAATCAAAGCCAAATGGTTAGTTTTGTGTTGGGTGGGAATCCACAAGGGGTTCTCAACCAGTCCATGGGGGCACCCTACTCACATACTCAAATGGGTCAAGGGGGCACCGCTTATACTGGGGGCAATTTCATACCCCAATATCAAAATCCTCATGGAAATCCACTCTACAGCACTGTACCGCAAAGCAACTGCTACACCACACAACCCATGTACACTATGGGGAACCAAATGATGGGAGGAGCGCAAAGCTCCTCAAGTCATCCATCATCACCATGGTTCGAGTCAAGGGCACCAAACTCTCTGCCTTTTTTAGCAATGTTGGATATTCCCGACTTATACAAGCTAACAAATGACCCCATCTATCACAACTTACAATGGTCGTTGATCTCGTATAAAATACCAATGAATATCCCAAAGTTCGATGGAAAATCAGGGGAGGATCTGGACACCCATATCACCACCTACCATCTCTGGTGTGTTTCAAACTCTATGGTCGGTGATAGTGTTCGGTTATGTCTTTTTCCCCGCACCCTCACTGGTAATGCAGCGAAATGGTATATTAAGTTACCACACGTGTTAGCAAAAAAATTTAATACTTTAGCAATGGAATTCCTAAGTCATTTCCAGCTACCTATATGCTATGAGACTAGGATAGAGCTCCTCACTTCATTTCATTAGGATATCGCCACCCACATCTCTAATCATATTCATGAATGGAGACGTAGGCAGAGGTTATTCAAAGCTTCCATCCCAGACTTTCTCTTAATGGACTGGTTCTGTAAGTCCTTACTCCCACAAATCGCTAGAGATGTCGCTCTAGGTGGTGCAGTCATAGAAGACCAATCCATACATCATTCCCAGCACTTAGATTTGATATATTCACAGTCTGGTACTCTTCATGACATAATCCCCAATGCTTCTAGTAACCCCAATGCTTCCACCACTCGGCACCCCGGAGTGCATGCGGACGGGATTGTTGGTGCAACCTCTGGTGCTGCTATAAAACAACTCATTGGTTCCATTTCCAAGTTGGCAGTGCACCCCTCTACCAGAAAAACTACTCTTTCTGCCACCACGATAAACTTTGTGTAGTCTACAAAAAAAACTAGTGGCAAGAATAAGAAGAATAAGAACAATACCACTCCTTCTGAAGTGTAGTCACCCAAGCAGCCCAACCCAAAACAGAAGGTCGCTGCGCCTACTGATGAGGGAAAGGATAAACCCACCAGGTATCCATGCAAACTCTATGCTGAAGACCACACGACTTGGTGTTGTCCATGGCTTGAAGAATGCATAGACTATCTTGCTAAAAGGGATTCTGTTAAGGCACCCGCTGTCCTTAGAAATCCTTTTCCTACTCAACAGCAGAAAAATCTTATTGCCAACCAACCACAACCCCCGCAAGGGGGCACCGATGGTTCCCAAAATCCTTTGGCTGGTGAAGGATCTTCCACCATTTACACATTTGAAACAGTAGGACTCGCCACAAGAGAGAAATCTTAGGAAGCTCCTGTCGCTCCTGCAATAGAAGCATCCTCAGGTCAAAACCCATCGCTGCCTAATGATTTGCATATCGAAAGGTCGATTGAGGACTTTGTAATTCGACCCCCAAAAGGGGTACTTTGACCCACAATGCACAATACATCTGCATGTGCCACCCAACACTACAACATTGTAGAGGATTTGGCGCAAGCACCATCGGCTATGTCGGCGCTCGAAGTATTACAGACATGCCCTACCCAACGGAAAGCTTTGCTTTTTGCTATCGGAGGTATTGACCCTGCAGATTTGATTCTTGCTATTTTCGACATGGACAAGTGTAAACCTCCCCTTTCCCACCAGCTTTCATTTCAGGTGCATATCACTTTGAAAGGTAAAGGTATACACAGAACTGTCATCGACGAAGGTGCTTCTACCTGTGCCATGTCGGCTTCATGTTGGCTTGCCCTAGGTTCTCCAACCCTATCCCCACCATTGAACTCCCTTAAAGCTTTTGACGGCCACACCTTAATCCCAAAAGGTTACCTAGCTAGCTATCCAATCACCTTGAATGGGAAAATGGTAACGGTAGATATTGAAGTCACAGATCATAAACTCAACTATAATCTACTTTTGGGCCGCACTTGGACTTATGCCATGAAGGTTGTTGTGTCTTCGGTCTTTTGTATCATACTCTTTCCCTTGGATGGAAAGATAGTAACGATTGACCAGCTGTCCTTTTGCACCCCAGATTACTCTCTGTTACCTAGCAGCTCCGTACCCCTAGTAGGTGGTGTGCCTGACGCTTATGTCAGTATCAATACCAGTCTATTGAAGGCTTCTTCCCTCATGGGTTGTTTCCCTCTTCAGCCGTTGAAGGTTTCACATATGGTCAATATGCTTTCATCTATTCCTCATGAACAAACCGATCCATGGATCCTATCGGCTCCTTCAGACATTTACACATATGGAGAGAAAATTCCATTGTCACTAGCTGAATCGGCCTACCAAACCATTCAATTTGCATCTGATTCTTCGGTCACTTTGGTTTCGGCCAATGGTACCACTTCCCTCCCATATCCTTCTTCCAATCCACTCAATCAAGTCCCACTTATGGACAAAGCTATTAGAGAGATCAAGAGTTTAGAAGAGCAACCTTGGGTGGATTCACACCATCATGTTTCGATATCTGATTTTAACATGATGCCTCTGCAAATCCTATCCCTTGACATACCAGAAATCGCTTCCTCACCCTATACGATCCTCCAAACATTGGAGGTGGTAGGAAACATGGGCAATATTTCGAAAACATTTCTCATCGATATTTCTATCAAGACAGGCATCATGGAACACATCCAAATTGGAGAGGATTGCAATCTTGAGGAAATTGCAAGCTTCACCTGCCCTTTTAGGGACTTCCACGATGTTTTTCCTTGGTCTTATGAGGAAATTCATGGCATAGAACCTTCTATTGTCAAGCATAAGATCAAGGAAGCTCTATCATTCTTTTTATGGTATTTTTATTCCTCGTTAATCCAAAAAATCCTCGAGTCTCCTTCTTCAGGCTCGTTAAACTACCATAAAGAAGATCGAGCATTCTTTTTATGGTATTTTTCTTACTCATTGATCCAAAAAATCTCAAGTCTCCTTCTTTGGGCTTGTTAAACTACTACAACGAAGATTAGAGCAATTTTTGGGATATTTTATTTCTCTTTAAAAAATATACACATCTCTGATTTTTTATTATTGAGCTCGTTAAAATCTATACGATGACGATTAGAGCACTTTTGGGGATATTTTATTGCTCTTTAAAAATTATAAACATATTTGAGTTTTCATCGTTGAGCTCATTAAATCTATACGATGATGGTTAGAGCACTTTTTGTGATATTTTATTGCTCTTTAAAAAGTATAAACATCTTCGAGTTTTCATTGTTGCGCTCGTTAAATCCATGCAATGATGCTCTGAGCAACTCTTTTTGGATATTTTTCCAGCTCATTAACAGAAAAAGACCAAAGCAACATTCTTTTTAGGTTCTTTTTTCTCACTCTTTAATCTGAAAAAATCCCGAGCTATGTCTTTCAGCTTGTTAAACTTGATAAAGATGACATGAGCATTCTTTTAGTTACTTTTCTTGCTCGTTAAATTGAAAAACCCAAAGTTTTATTATTGGGCTCGTTAAACAGGTACAATAGTAGCAAGAGCACTTTCTTTTTCGGGACAGTTTCTCTCTCTTAAATCGAAAAATCCCCGAGTTTTTCCCCTCCTTCGAGCTCATAAAACTATGAAGAAGGGATGAGCCATTCTTTTCCTTCTTTTTCTCACTCATTAAACTGAAAAAGATACCCTGAGTTTTCTTCATCAAACTCATTAAAAAATTTGATGAAGGTATTGAGTTTTTCGTCGTGTGAGTCATTAAAAATTCACGATGAAAAATGAGTTTAGTCCGTCACCTCGTACTCGTAACAAAATGAGGTTGACATCTATTGAAAGTAGGTTTCTCTTTATCTAGGTTCAATAGATTAACTAATGGAAAACTAACCGAACCGGGTATACTATTAACCTTTTGTGCACCTGGTTAACCACTATGACAAAGGGACCACCACAAAGTCTCGCTTTATGATATTCTTAGACTCTCTAAACATGAAAATACCACCAAGTTGTCTAGTCTGGACTCTTTAAATTACACAGACAAGATATAGAGTCGTTATTTTTACGGTACTTTTCAGACTCTTAAAACATGAAAAAATCGACGAGTTTTCCTGTCTTGACTCATTAAACTAATCAGATAGGGCAAAGATTCGTTCTTTTTGTGATCATTTTCAGACTCTTTAAACATGAAAAGATCGATGAGTTTATCCATCTAGACTCATTAAATTAATCAGACGGGGAAAGTGGACAATACAACTGTATTCCATATTTGAAAGTGTGGTTTGGCAACAATCGTTCCCTTGAACATGGCACTCCCTCAAATAAACCTTCATTTTGATGGCCTCTCAATATGAACCCTATAATCCTATGAGTTTTAGCCTATATACCCTGATGTAATTGCATCTCTGTATCCTAACACTTTGCAGTGTTCATTATTCTAGTACTGTCTGGTTAAAACCATTGTCATGCCTTCTATTGTTCAAGGGTTACCCATTTGTTTCCTTTATCAACCGATCACACATATCCTTTCATCACGCCCTCCATTGTTTAGACCCAAATTCTCAAAAGATTCCTCAAAAAACAAAATCATTCTTGTCTGGTTTCATGTCAACTGATGTAGGACACGTCATTGCCTATCTTTCAATAGGTTTCTTCCTATTGACTTCAACACTCTATCTAGGAACATAACCCAGAAACAAATTCAGTGCCTTGGTACTTGCAGACATTAGTGGCATGTTACCTTGTGTTTGATCAGGGGTTTTCATTATTAACTCCTGGTTAAGTGATTCTACGGGTGTTCGACAACAAAGAAATGTTTCACACTTGCTAGTTTTTACTATGCATCTTGGAGACCATTACCATTATCGGTGGCCTTCCTCGCATCTATTAACAGTCTCCATTATTGACTGGTAATCAGATGATTTCATGCATGTTCGACGTCAACACATATTATCACATGTATCAATCTATGTTGTTCGGTGAAGCGGAAATCAAGACCTTGGGTAGAGGCTTGCATCATTCAGCCTTGTTTCCTCTCCCAAGCTGTAGATATTGTTTTTTGGAGATAGTTGTTTTAGGATGATTCTATTATGACACTGGATCTGCGTTGTTCTTATTAGCGGCTAGTATTGTTATATCTCTTTGGAGAAAATTACTCTGACATAGCTACTGAGCATGGGAATGCCCGACTGAGGACATGATTTTAGAAGTTTTATATATATATGTGTGTTGTATTAGGTTTTCCTTGTCCCCAAACCTTCTCTCTCTCTACAAAATTTTGACAGAAAATTACAGTTTTAGTAAAGTATTTCGGCCATCATCTCTGCCTCTGATCTCACCATTTAGGGGGCATCTGTTATACAACAAAATGACCTCCTCATCAACTCAGATGTGAAAGATAGCATGATTGAAGCAAATACCACAATTGCAGGCCTTGAATCCACACTAAAGTTGGTTGTGCACTGTAAACCTGCTTTATAAAGCTTGTTACCAAGCCTAAGGGTGTGTTAGTGACCCTACAAACTCAAGTTGTTCGACCAAGGGAAATGTTAGTGAAACTAAGGGATGTTCAGTGGGTCAAGCCACTGAATCTGCTCACAAATATCTAGATATTTATCCCTAAATTTTCTCAAGAAAAGTAGGGAAATTCTCCAAAATCAAACTATTTGGGGAAATTCCAATCTGAGAAAGAAGGCAAATGGCAAAGAGCTGGAAAACAAGGTAGGTTCATTGCTTTTTCCCTAATGAACTCTATGAGGAGCTTGGCAGCCCTAACTCAATTTCTACATAAGCAATGAGAGGGCCATTGTGAAAGCAGTCAGAGCATTTGAAAGGATAGCCTACTAAGCTATTGAGCATTGAATCAAATCTGAAGAAGTGAGCTAGAAGAGAGAGAGAGAGAAGAAGAAGGGGTAAGGGAAGACTGATACAACGGATGGTTGTAATCACTCTTTTGTTATTAATACAGAACTGCAGTTATGTTCCCTACTCCATAGCGTTGGTAACATTGTTCATTGAAGTTGTTCATTTCGATACTTGTTTAGACGAGCAGTTAAGCTATATACAAATATATCTTCATTGTGCATTCTTATATTAGTTTTCAAGATTGTATGCTATGATTTTGTTTGCCTTTCCTTTGTGCAAGAATTCTCTTGGAGCTAGCTTTGAAGGAGTTCTTCTTGGCTGCATTGAGATCTCCAAACAAATCTAGAAGGAGACTTGAGGTGATCCTATTTCCATACCTTGTCAATTGATGTTTGATAGATGAACATGTGTATAACTTGGTAGCTTCTGCAGATAATCTTACAGTCTGTCAAAGGTCTCAGGAAAGCCTTTGAGGGTAGTTTTCATTCTCCATACACCATGCATTTTACCCCATAGTAGCGAGCATAATGCTTTGGCCCTTCGCAATTATAACATATCAGCCATCCATGACCTCTTCTTGGCCCCTCTCCACCTCGGCCTCGTCCGTGCCCCTAAAATCGAGTGCACGCCATTCCTACGTTTTGATCGAGGCGCCATGTTGCAACCTGAACTCTGTAGGTAGGACTTTGATCCATCATTAGTTCATAACTTCTACAGGTGCGCTCATCATGTCCTACTGACCTGCATAAATTACAGAACAACTACTATGAATTCTGCATATACATTTGTAATAAATGGCAATTATATGTAACATGCTTTCCTCTTATTTAACAAATCATGCATAAGAGTGCATGCATCGCACTTGTTCCTGCTTGTGCCTCCAATCTAGTGGAATTGGCCCTCCCCCTGTAAGGTAATTCGTGAACACCAGGTAGTGGTCCTTGTCATGCCCCTGACCCTTGCATTTAACGCACCATACCTCATTGTGCATCTCTGGGTGGGTTGTCCTATCTTCTTTCAAACTTTACATCTCCAGGCACAAGTTTTTCAACTGCGCATGAATCTACTAAACTCCCAAGTTGGGATCTTGTATTAGAGTCTCGTGCAATCTCATCGCAACCTCCAAAGCCTCAGCCTAAGTGGTTAGCCTTTGTTGTGACGGCGCGTTCCGTAGATGCGGCGTTAACGATGCTACAAACCGTTCACAGTGTTGCCCATCTGTTAATGTCATGTTCACTTCGCAAATTGTTCACTTCAGTCTTTGATCCAACTCCCACAAGGTCTTGCCTGGTAGCATTGTGATTTCCTTGAATCCAATGATTGACTGTGCCTCTGACTTTGGCCTGCTAAATTCTTTGTTTAGTGGAGCTTCAATATCCGCGATCCCCGCATTCATATTGCTATTGGAATGCTTAATGTACCAGGTCAGTGCGCAATCTTGCAGGGCACTGACCAACATTTCCTTCTTTATATTATCATCTGTGACACCTTGTGCTTCCCATAGAACTTTTATCACGAACCAAAACTAGTCTGGATCTTCATTCCCTACTCCCTTGAACACTGGTAGCTTTATCGCACTTGCCATACTGCTTCGCGGTGGTGGTGGAGGTGGTACGA
Organism: Pinus taeda; assembly: GCA_000404065.3. NCBI lineage: Eukaryota > Viridiplantae > Streptophyta > Pinopsida > Pinales > Pinaceae > Pinus > Pinus taeda. Next base: position 21,845 of record APFE030119928.1, on the reverse strand, counting down.
GCGAAGACGGGGGTGAAGATAGTGAACCTGGCGGTGGTGTGGGTGGGGGTGGTATGCACGGAATTATTAGTCTTATTAGATTGATCGCACTTCTTCGCGAGAACTTCCCGATCTCTTATTTTCCCCCTCGTAGAGGTGAAATCAAGGGGCTAGTTTCTAGTTCCGTGCTACCTATGCTTCTGTAGATTCTCCCACTCAGTGTAGCCCCAAACATCAATTTATTCACATAACACACTTTTCACACAGTAGCATTTTAATCCAAGTGTTCAAATATTTAACGTACTTACCTCGTGGTCCTTTGAGGAAGTTTTGTTCTGCCTTTCTATAACTAACTAAAGTATCTACTGTGAATTCAGTGATGAATCCTCCTATGATTCGATCAAGACAGTGATCGATGATGCATGCAATCTTATCTTCAAATGCTTCCAGTTTGCACATCAATTTTGGAGTCCACACAATAGGTTTGTCGAGTTTACACCTTCCTTGGCTATCTGCTAGCTTCGTGATCCACTTGTACAACTCAGTGGGGAAGGATGCAAAGAAAATTTCATGGATCTCTGTATATAAGTAGCAATCTAACCACTCTTCCTTTGATAGTCGCGGATTCCTATTTTCCTACACCGCGAACTTGTGAATCTTCTTATCCAACCAATATTCAATTCCTTTATTGTTGGATTCCAATGATATGACATTAGACATCTCTATGCAGATCTCGGTCCTCGCAATGAAACCATTTGTTGGCTTGTTCAGGCCTAACCCAAGTTTGGAGTTCATTAGCCAAGCAAATCATGTACTACTGGCCCTTTCGGCAACAGTCTGCGGAGCACGGACTGAGGTCTCACCTCAGGTAGTATGGGAGGGTGCTAAAACCAGGTTTCCACACCCTTGAGATGTCTGAGAGGTTTGACTGGTCCACTATCTGTTATTGCACGTAGGTCACTTTATGCACTTCCCCATTCCTTGCAGCCTAATACACTACCTTTGCGTAACCCTAACCAGGGGCTGTGGAGCTCCCACGCTACTAGAGCCATGCTCTATGCTATTACCTAAGATGTTACTTATCTTCCAGTACTAGTTCATTACCTTCGCCTACTTGAATGTCTTATGTTATAATTAGTTATACAAAACATTCATACAAGTTCGCACAACAAATAAACAATATAATTGCAAATTATATCCAATCATGCATTAAACCAGGAAACGATACACAGAAATATAGTAAAACTTCTCTTGATTGATTCTCCCAATGGTTATAGACTCGACCTGCCCTGCACACTCAACTGCGGACTACTAGGCCTCTGCACACTTAGCTGCAAAGCCTTCTCCTACTCTACGACCCAAAGACACACTTTACACTTTTACTCAATCCCTTAGACTTTTCATCTTTTTCTATTCTATCTTCTCTATATGTTGTTTTATACACTTAGAGCCTCGCTCTATTTATACAATCCCATGGTCCAGGGACCATGGATAGGTCTATCCAATCAACATTACATTACAAAAGCTAGGGCGAACAACCCTGTGACTATTATAATTTCTCACCTCGCGTCGACAATTCTCGAAGCTTTTACAAAAATATTTGGTTAAACTTGGGCTGTAAGCCCCAAAACCTGCCTTGGGGAGATTCCATGCCCAATAATGTGTAGTTCAGGCTTGTATTGAGAAAAATAGTTGCGCAGTTGGGGAGTTCAGGGAGCTAGGATTAGGGCTTGAGCACTGATTTCTACCACTGTATAGTTCTGGAAGGAAAAAAAGGCCAGGTAATTGCACAATTGCATAGTTCAGAAGCTTAGGGTTTAGGCCTGAGCCTTGAGACTGTGCAATGCATAGTGATGACTGGGGAAGAGATAGAAATACGTAGTTTTGGAGGTGAGAGATTGAGATTAAGCACTGTGATTACACAGTGCATAGTCCTAGAAGAAATGAAATTCACATTGTCTAGTGTCAAGAGGTAGGGTCACTGCTTGAGGGCTAAGACTACGCAATATGATGTTAAGGAGGGATGGTTGAGGCTAAGTTTCTTAGTCAGAAAGTTTCATGAATTTGGCTAAGTGCTGGATCAATGAAGATGATGTGAATAGTGATAAGACTTGTCTGTGATCATACACTTAGAACACTTGAATACACAATGTAGACCATCCATAACACATGAACAACATACTTCCCTTAGTGTGACAACTTTGTGACACCTTACAGCAAGTGTGACACCAAAGATACACTTTGTGACGACAGTGATGACACTTGTGTGACACTGCTTAGAAATTTGGAAATGAGTGCGACATATGTTTCCATGGTAAGATAAAATCATTTACACAAATATAACCCCGTTGAAACCACAAAAACTAGATTATGTACATTGTGCAACACTTAACATGCAAAAATACGACCCTTTGATTTTCTTGCAAATGGGAGCAAAACACTTGAGGAAAACACATGCGATAAGGCTTAATGTTTATGAAGACAGTATACAAGAACAAAGTAGGCTCTGAAATTTGGTGTAGGAAAAAATTTTGGAGGACTTTTTAGTAGTGAAAATACTGCCCAAGACTCTAATATATGTAAATTACTCTTCACTAAACCAATTCCCAATTTTCTTGAGGTTATCCATAGCTTCTAGAAACATTATAGGATGTTTGGCTTGAAATATGATTTCATGTATTGGGATAATGAAACTATGTAAAATATATTAAAAATGCCAAAATAATTGGACTCCCAGAGTGTACTTTGATAAATATGGATTGGTGAGGGGTCATAGAGTGTCCACTTCCATACCATGGTTCAAAAACCAAGAGCAAAACATAGACAATCCATGGTGTAGGCTAACATGTAAAATGGGGAAATTTTGTTTTAAGACACACTGCGGAAGGTACGAAAATCCAAAATGTGTTTGGCTATGTTATTAGATAATATAGTGGCCTAATAAAATAATTCACCCTTAGAAGCCCCATCAATTAAGGAAACCCAACTATCAGGGAGTTCAGACACATTGGGGTAGGCTTGCAGTATATGAAGCATAGAGGAAATCTTACTGAAAGGAGAAGCTAGTGAGTCTACTGAGTACTTACTATCTTTTCCAAATTTATGTTTATTCCTATCTTTCCTTCATTCCTTGATAGACTCATTTGGTTCCCCTTGCTTCTTTATGAAGTCTTGCACATATTTCTTGTTGTAAATGCAGTGTGGGCCTGGTATATGGTGAATGAACTGGAGGTATTTCATTGTAAATGAACCAATAATGGTGTCCTTTTGCATGTCAAACTTCTGCTTGGTAATATTCATGGTCTCAACTACCCATATAATCATATTCAGTATATGGAAATAACCGAGGCCTTGCTCCAATTCTATGCAAAAAATAATATTATGCATCTTGTGGAGTTGTCTCTAAGGTTGGGGTTTCATATTCAACCAGAATTGTTCTAACTATCACCTTAGGTTCCTTATCCTCAAAGTATTTGTAAATAAATTCCCATGAGGAGTGCCTTGAATCTCCGGTGTGGAAAGTATCTGAGAACAACCTTGCACCTGGTAATTTTTCATCTATTGTTTCCCTGAATGGGTTGGCAGATAGCTATACAGGTTCTTTCTATTTTTCCTTATATTTCTTCATTTCTTCTTGGAGTGAGGAGTTGAATATTACCTATAAAACACATAGAGATTAACGGAACAAAGTTATTACTTAGAAATAATAAAATAGAATGGTAAAATAATAGTTTAAACTTTATTAAATAAACTAACTCCTAACCATAAATACGCCAATGAAGACCATCAATTAAGGCATTAATTTGATTGAACAAGGAGGAGGTGGGAGGCCATGCGAAATATTGCACGTCATACCCCTTGAGTAGAAATACCGTAAAGAATTATAATTAGTATTTGCTAAAGTTTCCGGGTTTGGCGTAGTAGAGGGACCTAAGTGGATTGGAAGCCCAAAAGGGAAAATATTGTAAGAAAATGTAATAAAGATATAGGGAAATACAATGAGAGATCGCTCAAATATGAAAAAGGAATACCTAAAAACCTAGATGCTCGTAAGTACTATTAATTGGAATTTCAAAAATGTTATGGAATTCTGGGTAGGCGAGACTTAAAAGGAGAGGAGACACATGATATCAAATCAACATGGAAACAAAGAATACAGGAATGTTGTCCATATGCACACTAAGGTGACATGGAACCCAGATACCTAGAAGCCTGGATGGTTCTGGAAATAGAACTAAAAAAAACAATGTTACAGGTTTCTAGGGAGTTGGGCTTGATAAAGTAAAGTGACAGAAGTGAGGCATTTTTATTTACAAAGGGATATTGGCACAAAAATAAAAGTGTGGGCGTGTTGTTTGAAAAAGTGATGACGTGGAACCTGAGAGCCCACATCCCCACAAATTTTACATAATTCAATTATAGATGAGCTATCGTGGTTCTAGGGTACCTCTTTTAACTTATGAATTTGAACCCTTTTCCATTATTTAGAAGGTTTAAGTTCAGGTTCTGATGGTTCTTATATAAGCTAGTTTTATCATGAAAATGGAAATATAAGGCCCTAAGTGTTTATTGAAAAAAATATTAAATGATTGATTCAAAACAAAGGGGTCCCATTATTATTATGAATAAAAATAAATGGGGCGGTTGTTAATTGTTACAACAATTGGTGATGCACTAGGCGAAATAGTTATTGTTGTAATGAATACATAATTTATAAAAATAAAGGAATAAGGATTAGAAGATATTGTAATGCTTGAATTCAAATTTCCCAACATCAACTTTCCTTGATAAACCAAACCAAGAAAAATCATCATTATTATTTGTGAAACATAAAAGTATTTTCCCACAGTAATAGAAAATTATGCATTAACAACAAAAAATTTTATTGTTAATCAACTTTGAGAATACAAAGTAATAAGTAGAGTTCAATATTAAAAATAAACTTCAATACCATAGGTAAAGTCAGTGCTACCAGCAAGCATCCACAAAATCGACAAGGTTACCCTTTAACCCTAGAATTGCCAGTATCTCGTCCATTAGTAAGAGTTCTTTAGAGCAATTATATTTGAATAAATTTTATGTTTTATATTTAGATTAATTGAAATCAATTAACCTAGCTTGGTGACCATATATTTGTAGAATTTCCTTATAGATTCAAACTCATATTGTAATTTACTAAAAAATGGACTTTAATCTACTCTACCAATTGCGGAAGCAATTAAACGATCATGAAATCATGAAACATACAAGTGAAATAATTTAATCACACATAACACAATGATTTCCTGGGGAAAGCCACAACTAAAAACCCTTGCTATCTGTATATTGCATTAGTAAGAAAATATGAGAAGATTACAATGATTTTATCAAGCCTGAGCAACCTCTACACTATCTCTATCTGTCTCACTGCTTCCTAGACAAGCCTTGGACAATACTTAACCAATTTTATACTTTCCCAAGTCCCTATTTCCTTGTAGTTTTTCCTTGGGAATTATGCCCCTGTTAATTAGGAAATTCCTCAATTGGAATTGTGCAGTCCATCATAGGCCTTCATCTGACTGCATGCACCACCTGTACAATTTGGATGATTATACAACTAATAGTACACTTCCCTTGAACTCCAGTATCAACTAGGTAACTCGTAGATCATACATGCATGAGTTATTTATGGCTGAATTTATCAATTAATGATTGATCTCTGAGAGTACACCCCACTACTAGATATCCCACTAGTTCCTCCAACAATTGGAGCTAGTTTAACTTATTTTAACTCAGTTTAACTGAATTAATTTTTACAACTAAAATTAAAATCAACCTAGGATCCTAAAATATAGGAATCACTCTACATGACTCAAGTTATGCCCTCAACTCAAATTAACTGAACCAACTAATTCAAGCTAACTTAGTTGACCTGTACAAGTTGTCATGTGTTGTGGAATTACAATTTTCTCCTAATTTAATTCAAGGGAAAATTAAATTAGGAATTTATTGTTGCTATTTTTAAAAATCCCTCTCAAAGGGAAAGGGATTATTAGATACCCCAATCATGTCTCTATGGAACTCAAATTTTCCTCTTGAAAATCCTTTGCGAAAATATCTGCATTCTACTCCTCTGTAGGAATGTATTGCAACAACATAATCCACCACTGTACAAAATCTCGTAGATTGTGATACGAGATGTTGATTTTCTTGGACCAATCATGAAAAAGTAGATTTTGAGAGAGGTTGATACAACTCCAATTGTCACAGTAAATCATAGTAGGATCCATCATTTGACCAAATAACCTAACCAGAATATTCCTCATCCAAATATCTTCACAAGTTGCTTGACTAAAAACCATGTACTATGCTTTTGCTAAACTGGGTGGAATTGATTTTTAATTCCTACTGTACCAAGAAATTTCTACTAACCTAATACTGAAGACTCCTCTTGAAGTTCTCTTCTAATCTGATGGACTACCCAGCCAATCTGCATCTGTGAAACCTTGGAGTTTCACTACCTCTGTCCATTTGTACCAAACGACATACTAAGTAGTGCCTCTAAGGTATCTAAACACATTTTTTGCCACCTTCCAATACAATTTTGTTGGATTAAACATTGCTTGACTAAGTTGGTTAACTTCATAACACATGTTTGGTCGTGTGTTCACCAAGTAAGTAAGTGAACCCACAAGCTACCCATAAATAGTGGCCTCCACCTCCTCACCTGAAGTGGCACCCTCTTTCCTCCAACTTCCTGCTAGAGGAGTGTCCATGGGCTTGCTTCTCTCCATGTGGAACTTCTTTAGTATCTCGTTGGCATAATTTCTGTGAGTGACAAACAATTACCCATTTGTCTTCCATACTTCCAAACAAAGGAAATAATGCATGAGCCCCATGCCCTTCATTTGGAAATATCTTGCAAGATACTCTTTGAAAGATTTGATGTACCTCTCATCGCCAGTTAGAATCAAATCATTGACTATTACTATAATCAACAATTTTCCTTTGACAACAATATGGTAAAGGTTTGCATCTGCTTCACTTTTGGTGAAGTCAAACCTAGTGAAATAGTTGTCAATGGTGTACCAAACATAGGGTGCTTGTTTCAATCCATACAATGCTTTCTTGAGCCTGTACACATGTGAATCTATGTCAAAGGTCTCAAATCCTTCCGCTTGTTCAATGTAAACCTCCTCCTCAATCACACCAATGAGGAATGTTCTCCTCACATCCATCTGATGGATCTTCTTGCTCATATACACTTCAAGTGCTAGAAAAAATCTAATAGAAGAGTACCTCTCTATTGGATCAAAGGTCTCCTCATAATCAACCCCCTCAACCTAAGAGAACCCCTTGGCCACAAATCTGGCCTTTTGTTTCTCGATGCTTCCGTCTATTGCTTGCTTCACCTTGTAAATCCACCTTGAACCTACCATTGATTTGTTCTCTTGCATCGGGACCACTTCCTAGACAATATTTCTGACTATGGAATCATATTCCTCTACCATGACATCGACCCACACTGGCTACTACATTGCTTCCTTGAATGAGGATAGTTCTGTTTCAACTAGCTCACTCATCAGAGCCATGTACCCAGAGTACCAATCTGGTGATCTTCTCTACACGCGTCGTGATGTGGGTGCTCCCACATTCTCTTTAGCATCATACAATAATATTTCGGCTTCCATGGTGCACTTCCTTCCTTCTCTGGATGTCTCTGCATGAGTGGGTACTTCCAATCTCTACTCCTCTTCTTTTGGTTGCTCCAAAACATCTTGAGGTTCTTCCTTTGTGTTATCACTGTAAAAAGTTTTGAAATTTTGGACAACCCGCATGGTTCCAAAGTTTTTGTGTTAGACATGGTTAAGTCATTTTTATTTTTTTTAGAGTCTAAGTCATAAGGTTAGATTCTCATTTCCGTTATCAAATAAAGGTCAATAACCTTGTTTTACCCCTTATGGATCCCATATCATTTCAAAAATTTCATGTGTCTGGTCATTTCAAAATTTGAATGCGCTACGAAACTGTCTAGATGTTTTCGTAGCGCAAAGTCCTGAAAATACACTACATGCGCTACGAAATTGGGGATTCATAGTTAGGAGTTTTCATAGCGCAAAACCTCGAATTTACACTGGATATGCTACGAAATTGGGGATTCGTAAATGATCATGTATAGCTATCAAATCCACCAGAATCCATTAAAATTTCATCATCAGGTGTCAGTCCATGAACCTTACCTCTCACATGCAACCATTCATACCCATCATTAGGTTCGTTAGGGGTCATTTGTCCGCAATCATTTCAAATTTCAGGAAAGGAAAGGGTTAATTGATCTTGGACATATTCGTGTTGATCTTGGTCGTGTTCAGGCAATAGACATTTGATGCAGTTCTTAGTTTGAGTAAACAAGACTAGGGTGAGCAGAGACCATAATTCTTCTGCAGGCTTCAAGTGAGGCAGCTCTTCATCAAATTCAAGCAAGGCAGTTCCTCAACTAAACAAGGCAGTTTCGTCCAGGTATTCTTTTTACAGTGATTTCAAAGGAGATATGTCGGAGGAGAGAAAGAATCATAGGTCAGGCCGATGTCTGAGAACTAAGCCTGAAGGCTTAGATTCTCTACAAAGGATAAAGCAGTTGAAGAAGCCTTCAAAAAAGTAGGCTGCTGGAGGTAAGTGAGATAGGGGAGATATCAGGATTCTGTGAAGAGCTCATAGTTCCAATAGTGCAACCATCACTCATGCACGAAGATGACAGAAACAAAGCAGTTGGTATTCAAGAAGAGGAAAATAACTATGAAGAATTCAAGAATAAATTGAAGTTTTCCAATCTTGAGATTGCCAAACTTAAGAAAAGGGTAAGGAAACATGCAATTGAAAAAGCCAATTTCAACAAAATGAAGGCCCTATGGGAACATGAAAGAGTTTCAAAACCTGAAGTAGTTAGTAGAAAGACCCAATACTTTGCCTGGACTATCCTTGCCATCAAGGAAGCAAGGTATATCAGATGGATTAATGACAGACTTGTTAGCTCTGCTATGACTTTCAACATTTGAAGGTCAAATGCAAGCCTGATCGGGTTGTCTATGATCAAAAAGGGATTTGTAGCAACCATCTCGCCCATTCCCCTTCACTCTGCTTATGCTCTTATAAACTCCGCTACCTCCCTTTTTCCTCTGAAACCCTATGTAAGCCACTTTTACATCAAGCCCCTCAGCGCTAAGGTTTTAAACTCATATAATGTCACGCCTTCGCAAAAAGCACTACCCGCAAAGTATTTCCCTGTCATATCAGTCAAAAAGCATGTGAAGTTAAACCCATATGATCCTCCACCTCACGATCCAACGGCATATGCTACTCTCGACCCCACGAACTGCTCGCGTGTTAACTCGCGGGGAAAGTGGTTCTCTGTCTGTCCCATCCACCACGTGTCATGCGATAAGCGTGATCATGAGCCCATGTAAGAATACCATCGCAGGCTCTAAAGCGGTGCGATACATACCACTTACCACCATTCACCCGTCCCCCGCTCGTTATCGTTCATGTACCTTCCGGCCCCGATAACCGTTGGATCTATCCGCCCAAGATCCAACAGCTCAGGACTGTTTGTTCCCAATGTCTCACGCCGATAGATCTCTGCCGTCCATCCATGTGATCTAACGGCTAATATTTATTCCCTGCCCTCCATTCATTCCCCATGCATTTTTCGTGTCTTTGGCCTATCCCATGCATCTGAAGGAAGAAGGCATCCAGTATTCAGCATTCTGCGCAGTTAATCCTCAACCTCTGCATTCAAGAGCAGTATGGCTGAAGGACAAGAAGGACATGCCTCGAGCAGATTACGGCATTTATTAGTTATGGAACTTCTTCAATATAACACTTCACCTACTCGAGGAGTACAACAGAGTACCAGGGAATGTCAAATTCATTCATTGAAGCAGCAGATTGTGGCAAAGGCCCATTTTAGATAGTTAATGTGGTTGGTCGTCCATATGACCCCTCCATGCATAGAATAACAGAACATCTTTGTAATCAAACTCTATATATATCTAGAACAGAGATGTGATGAGGGTTGATGGTTGTAGTATTGATGTAAGGTTCAAATTATGGAGACTGTAACTACTTTGATACTTGCAGCGTCTCGTCTTCATTTTCAGCTAATACAAGCTTCTTTTACTGTTAATTGCTCACTTTCCATTTCTGCTCTATTCTAGGCTGTGCCTGTTATGCATTTTTCATGTGCTCTTGATGTTTAGCATTAGAGGGGTTGTCATCCCACCTCTGTGTTAGAATCTAGTATGTATCATTTAATGTGTTATGCAGGTTTCTGTTTACTTAGTGCCAAAGAGATGTCATCCTGTATGTGCATTAGGAAATAGATCTGCGGACCTCCTTACTAGTTGTAGCCAGCCATCACATGGTCTTGTGCATCTGCTGGTGTGGTCAGTATTCTTCATGTTCACCTAAGCCTCAAACTATGAGTAATTGGTGGTCTAAAGCCTTGTAGTCTCGGTGTGTTCACCCATGTCTGGAGTTAAGCATAGTAGAAGTGGTTATCTAGCTTGAACAAGCATCATTCCTTCAATTCATCCATCTCCAACATTTTGTTGAGTTTGTAATGTTCCCGAGCATCTCTGAGATACAACATAGGAAAGTTTCTTGGGGTGATAACATTAATTGGCATCGTTGCTGGGGAGAGGAGATTGAAGCTCAGCTTCACTAGGGGAACGACATAGTTCTAGATTTTGATGATAGACAAAGTCTGGACACATTTATGGTTGTAATCATCTATCTGGTGACTCCACTAGAGGAAGAACAACCTTTGGCGACTCCACAGTATAGTCCTGGCTCAGTTTGTGAGACACACTCGAAGAAATCCTCAAAAATCACCAGCTGTTCCAGTGCTTGACCCTGAGAAGATTGTTAAACCGAAGAAAACATCGCAAAAAGGAGGATCAGGATCAGGTAAGCCCAAGAAATCTTATTTATCTTTGCATGAGGAGTTTGTAGTTGAGAACACACAATTTGAAGATATTGATCCTAGTGTTGCTAGTGAGAAATTTCCTTCAAAGATTCATACAGCTCCTGGTTCATTTAGTCCCCCTTTGGATCGTAGTCCAAAGAAAACCTCCCATTCAGTCCATCAATTTCCCTCATTTATATCATCTATTTCATCACTTCCTACCATTCAATCTGCTAGTATCCTTCCACATATCCTAGTCATGGCAGGCCAGCAAGCTCCTACAAAGATGGAAAGAATTATTGCTGCTAGGTATGGACCCCTGGTCTTGCCTGCTCCTTTGAATACTATGCCTACAGGAGAATATCAGAAATATATGCCCAAATTCACTGGTACAGAGGGAGTAACAGTTGAAGAACACCTTGAACCTTTTTATAGTTATGTCGATAACTTGGACATCAGTGAAGATGATGTGTGGATGAGGGTGTTTGTTCAGAGCCTTGATTGTGAGGCTAGGAAGTGGTTCAGAGAATTACCCCATGGATCCATAACATATATTGAAGCATTGGATGATTCATTTTTGAAGCAATGGGGAGATAGAAAAGATCTGCTCTATTACCATACTGAGTTTGGAAACCTAAAGAGGGAGAATGGGAATCATTGCCTGATTTTAATAAAAGATTTAACCATATGTATAGTAAGATACCAGCTGAGGTAAAGCCTACCCCCACCTCTGCCAAACTCACTTATGCCAATGCTTTTGACTCTGATTTCTGCCTGCTTTTGAGAGAAAGAAGATGTGCCACTCTAGCTGATATGCAAGATGCAACTCTAGAAGTAGAATCTAATATTATGGCTGCAGAAAAGCTTAAAACACATGCTGATAGAAGGAGGCAAAGAGGTGAGGCTTCTTCTTCCTCTGCTTCATCTTCAGAACCCAAAGTAGACAAAATGAATAAGATGATAGAGTCATTGGCTGCTGAGATATCTAAGCTGAAGGTTGAGCAGAACTCAGGAAAGACAAGGCAGCAGAACACGTTTGCTCCAAGAAATCCAAATCCATTCAGAAGAGTAAATGAACAGTTACAAATAATTCAGAGGGGTAAAGAAGCTAAAGAAGATCAAAAAGTTAAAGCTCCTTTTCAAAATGTGGTCATGGACGAGGAGAAGATTGAAGATGAGGATGAAATTCATTGCATGGAAGATTAAGGTAGTGCTACCTTTTTGACATTGGCTACATATGAAGAGTCACTACTGCAGGACCAGATCAGCCAAGAGTAGGACAGAGAGGCTGTTTTGCAGACTGGTTAATAGCAGCGATATAAGCTGAGGTCAAAAGCAAACAATGTCAAGGAGAATCCTGCCCAGGGAGCTGCTGTCCAAAGAGAGGCACGGAATATCCGACAGAGAGGACCAACAACTGATCTGGTCATCCTCAAAACACCAGTTCAAGACGTAAGAGGTTCTGATAAGTTACCTTCCTCTTTCAGCTTTGAGTCATAAATCTAGAAGTTAAAAATATCTATGCCTCTAGTAGAGTTGGTAAAGAGCGAAGTGTTTAGAAAGCCTATCCTTGAAGCTCTTGAGCTGGAAACCACACAAACCTCCATTGACTCAGTCAATTTGCAAGATGACAAGCCTGTAGTTGTGCTTAGCCCCATGATTGAACCTGCTGATAATAATTCTCCATCATTTTATGTCTCCTTGACCATTCATGACAAAATCCTCCATAATTGCCTACTAGACACAGGGGCCAGCCACAATTTGATGCCTAAAGCTGTCATGGAAGTGTTAGGCCTTGACATCACTAGACCATATCATGATTTATTTTCATTTGATTCAAGAAAGGTGAAATGTCTGGGATTGATCAAAGATCTGGCCATTACCTTAACTCAGCTGCCCATGAAGAGTATGATGATGGATATTGTGGTAGCAGATGTCCCTCCCAAGTTTGGCATGCTGCTGTCCAGGGGATGGATTAAGAGATTAAGTGGGACATTACAGAATGATCTATCTTATGCCACTGTCCCCGTTTTTGGAGGAGAAAGCAGGAGATTGTACAGAGATGCACAGTTGGCATACATCATCAGTGATGAGAAGAATCCTACTAATCATCCCATATATGCTGTGGACACTGATTTTGGAGCATGTATCCTCCAAATAGAAGAATCTCAAAAGGCCTCATTGCAGCTCAAGAAACCAACAAGTCAGGCCGAGAAAAAGCAAGGAAGTCAAGTTTGGAAGATGTTCTTTGATGGGGCATGTTCCAGGGAGACTACAGGAGCAGGGGTGGTGCTGATATCTTCAAAACAAGAAAGCACATGTTTGTCTTTTAAACTGGCTTTTCAAGTCACCAACAATATAGCAGAGTATGAAGCTCTGATATTGGGCCTTAACGCAACTAAATACAGAGGAATCAGAAGCATAAAGGTGTTTGGAGATGTTGATATGATCATTCAACAGGTAAACAAAACTTTTCAAGCAAAGCACCCAAGGTTGAAAGCATATAGAGATGAGGTATGGAGACTCAGAGATTCTTTTGATAATTTCTATATTTCATATAACCCTAGAGCCAAAAACCAACTTGCTGATTCCCTTGCTATGTCTACTAGCATGTTTATCCCTACCATGCCTCCCAGACTAGCTTATGAAGTCCAAATGAAATATAGGCCATCCTTGCCTAATAATGTCCAGCATTGGAAAGTTTTTGACGATGATGATGAAGTAAATAGGTTTCTGCAAGTCATTGATGAGTTTTCCGAAATGCAAATTGACCAAGAGAATGAAGCCTTGGAAGAAAACCCCCAGTCCCAGCTTAGAAATAAAATTGGCAAAGATAACATTGTCTAGCTTCCCAGCAATCATATTCCTAAGGGTTTAATTCCTTTAGAAAGACTGTTTGACCAGAATGATGTGCCTTACAAGGCTACCCAAAAATAAGATCAATCTGCAGTCTGTAAGCATGATATAGGGAGTCCAGGTCAGCCTAGATACATAAATCTTTCTTCTCATCTGTCTGCTGATCAATGTTTTGAATACTGCATTATAATGAAGCAATTTGCTGATGTCTTTTCCTAGGAATATAGTGACCTGAAAACTTATGATAGAAAGATCATCCAGCATAAAATCCCTCTAGAGACACCATACCTTTCAAACAGAAGCTGAGACCAATAAATCCTATGCTTCTCCCTTTGATCGAAAAAGAAATTAAAAAGTTGCTCGCTGCCAAGATCATAGTCCCTCTTAGATATTCCAAGTGGGTAGCCAACCTAGTAGTGTTGAGGAAGAAAAGTGGAGAAATCAGACTCTGCATTGATTTCAGAAACTTGAACAAGTGCTATAAAAAAGACAATTACCCTCTGCCCAAGATGGAGCATTTGCTGCAGAAGGTCTCAGGAGCCAAAGTAATGTCTTTCCTGGATGGATTTGCAGGCTGTAACCAAATTGTTGTACATCCAGATGACCAAGAGAAGGCTACATTCACCACTCCTTGGGGAACTTTTATGTATTTCAAGATGCCTTTTGGATGGATGAATGTTGGAGCCACCTTTCATAGAGCTATGGATATAGCATTTGTGGGAGAGAAGGATAAATTTGTCCTTATCTACTTTGATGATATAACAGTATACTCCAGCAGCCATCAAGATCATCTGCAACATTTGAAGAAGGTATTCCTAAAGTGCAGAAGGTTTGGGATTTTAGTCAATCCTAAGAAGTCACAGTTTACTTTAGAAGAAGAAAAGTTGTTAAGACATGTTGTTTCTGTTGTAGGTGTCCAAATTGACCCAGAAAGGGTAAAAGAAATACAGACCCTGTCTGTCCCGAGATCAAAGAAGGACATCCAGTCCTTTCTGGGCAAGATTAATTTTGTGAGGAGGTTTATCCCAAATTTTGCAGAACTTGTGAAGCATATTACCTCCATGTTGAAAAAGGGGTCAGAAGTCAAATGGACTGATGCAGCATGAAAATCCTTTGAGTCCATTAAGAAAGCTATTATGGAAGCTCCTACTCTAAGAAGTTTAGATTACAACAAGGAGTTCCATATATTTTCATTTGCCTCTGAGGACACCCTTGCAGCAGTTTTATTGCAAGCAAATGAAGAAGGCTCAGAGCATCCAGTGGCATTTTTCAGCAAGACATTAAGGGATGCTGAGCTGAGGTATGATATCATTGAAAAACAAGCATATGATCTTATCAAATCTTTGAAAGCTTTCAAAGTTTACATTTTACATTCCAAGATAATTGCATATGTGCCCTCTGCTGCAATAAAAGACGTCTTAACACAACCGGATGCTGATGGAAGAAGGGCTAAATGGATTGCAAAGTTAATTGAATTTAATATAGAACTCAAGCCCACTAAACTTGTTAGAGGTCAGGGTCTTGCTAGATTATTAGCTAAAGAAAATTGCAAAACATTGGGCATAAATCTTATGTACTCAAATTTAGAAAACGGTTAAACAGAAGAAGAGGAAGCAGCTGAACCAGAGAGAAAGTAGTCAGTGGCCAAAAATCTAGTTTCTTGTGATAGGTATTCTGCAATAGTTAAATTCTTGCTGAAGCTAGAAATCCCTCCAGTCTCAAGCATAAGTCAAGCCAGAACTATTAAGCTTAGGGAAGCTAAATATTGCATTAATAAAAATATGCTCTATTGGAGGGATCCATCTGGAATGCTTTTGAGGTGTTTGGACAAAGAACAAGCAATGGAGGTTATGCAGCAGTTTCATTCCAGCATGTGTGGAGGACACCATTATTGGAAAACCACTTCCCATAAGATCCTCAGAGCTGGGTACTATTGGCCCACCTTATTTTCTGATGTATTTTTATTTGTTAAATCTTGTGATAGGTGCCAGAGATTTGAAGGAAAGCAGTAGTTGAAGTCCCTGCCATTAAAACCAATACATGCAAAAGGCCCTTTTCAGCAGTGGGGCTTGGATTTCATTGGAGAAATCAATCCACATTCCAGTGGGTAGCACAGATGGATATTAGTAGCCACTGATTACTTTACTAAGTGGATTGAAGCCATCCCGACTAGAAAGGCTGATCATAATGTGGTCATCAAGTTTTTGACAGAAAATATCTTCACCAAATTTGGTTGTCCACATAAATTAGTCACAGACAATGCAGTGGCCTTCAGAGCAAAAGAATTGGTGGATATTCAATGGGAATCAAGCTGGTTCATTCCACCTCATACTACCCTCAAGGAAATGGTCTAGTAGAATCCTCTAACAAAAGCCTGTTAAGGATAATCACAAAGCTGTTGGAAGACAATAAAAGGAATTGGGATTCTAAGCTCAAGTATGCACTGTGGGCTGACAGAGTGACCATTTAGAAATCCACAAGGAATTCTCCATTCAGGCTAGTATATGGCACTGACGCTATGTTTCCAATTCAGTTAAATCTCCCTGTGGCAAAATTCCTGCAAGAAGAACATAGTGAGGGAGAAGACATGGCAAAAAAGATCACTGATTTGGCAAAGGTACATCAAATCCGAGAACAGCTAGTTGAAAAGGTTGCAGCACATCAAAAGAAGGTCAAGGAAGCTTTTGACAGAAAGACAAAATCAAATAATTTTCAGGTTGGAGACTTGGTTCTCAAGTGGGATGCACTGAAAGAAAAGAAAGGAAACCATGGGAAGTTTGATGCTTTTTGGACAGGGCCTTTTATCATTTCTCAAATGCAAGGGAAAAACACCTTCATACTGAAAAGTATGGGAGGAGAGGCAGTTTTTGATGGCCCAGTTAATGGGCGTTTTATGAAAATTTATGTGATTTAAGGTCTTTTGGCCTTAAAATTGTAAATATTTGATTTTATCAGTCTTAGTGTAGGTTCAGTCAGACTCCATGCCCAATGGAACATTAGGAATTTTGCTAATTTGTTTTTATCGAAAAGGCATTGATCTATAGGTTCTTGAGACCTCACAGGGAGGATCTCATTCCCAGAAGGAGCCAGTGTTAGCTCTGCTATTAATTTCAACATTTGAAGGTCAAATGCAGGCCTGATCGGGTTGTCTATGATCAAAAAGGGATTTGCAGCAGCCATCCCACCCATTGCCCTTCACTCTGCGTACGCTCTTATAAACTTTGCTACCTCCGTTTTTCCTCTGAAACCCTGTGTAAGCCCCTTTTCCATCAAGCCCCTCAGCGCTAAGGTTTTAAACTCATATAACCACGGGCCTTCACAAAAAGCACTACCCGCAAAGTCTTTCCCTGTCACATTAGTCAAAAAGCATGTGAAGTTAAACCCCGCTGTCCGATCCTCCACCTCGCGATCTGACAGCATACTCTACTCCCAACCCCGCGAACTGCCCCTGCATTAACTCACGGGGAAAGTGGTTTTCTATCTATCCCATCCTCCACGTGTCATGCGATAAGCGTGATCATGAGCCCATGTACGAATACCGCCGCAGGCTCTAAAGTATTGTGATACATACCGCTTACCGCCATTCACCTGTCCCCTGCTCGTTATCGTCCATGTACCTTCCGCCCCCGATAACCATTGGATCTATCCGCCCAAGATCTAATGGCTCAAGACTATTTGTTCCCAATGTCTCCTGCCGATAGATCTCCGCCGTCCATCCATGTGATCCAACGGCTAATATTTATTCCCTGCCCTCCATTCATTCCCCATGCAGTTTTCATGTCTTTGGCCTGTCCCGTGCATCTGAAGGAAGAAGATGTCCAGTGTTCAACATTCTGCATAGTAAATCCTCAACCTCTGCATTCAAGAGTAGTGTGGCCAAAGGATGAGAAGGACATGCCTCGAGCAGATTATGACATTTATTAGTTATGGAACTTCTTCAATATAACACTTCACCTGCTCAAGGAGTACAACAGAGTACCAGGGAATGTCAAATTCATTCATTGAAGCAACAGATCGTAGCAGAGGCCCATTTTATATAGTTAATGTGGTTGGTGGTCCATTATGACCCCTCCACGCATAGAACAATAGAACATCTTTGTAATCAAACTCTATATATATCCAGAACAGAGATGTGATGAGGGTTGATGGTTGTAGTATTGATGTAAGGTTCAACTTCTGGAGACTATAACTACTTTGATACTTGCAGCATCTAGTCTTCATTTTCAGCTAATACAAGCTTCTTTTGCTGTTAATTGCTCACTTTCCATTTCTTCTCTGTTCTAGGTTGTGCCTGTTATGCATTTTTCATGTGCTCTTGATGTTTAGCATTAGAGGGGCTGTCATCCCACTTCTGTGTTAGAATCTAGTATGTATCATTGAATTTGTTATGCAGGTTTTTATTTACTTAATACTAGAGAGCTATCATCCTATCTGTGCATTACGAAATAGATTTGCAGACCTCCTTACTGGTTGCATCCGGCCATCACATGGTCTTGTGCATCTGCTGGTGTGGTCAGTATTCTTCATGTTCACCTAAGCCTCAAACTGTGAGTAATTGGTGGTCTAAAGCCTTGTAGTCTGGGGGGTTTTCACCCATGTCTGGAGTTAAGCATAGTAGAAGTGGTTATCTGGCTTGAACAAGCATCATTCCTTCCATTCATCCATCTCCAACATTTTGTTGAGTTTGTAATGTTCTCGAGCGTCTCTGAGATACAACCTAGGAGAGTTTCTTGGGGTGATAACAAGACTTAGAACTAATATCAGAGTGATGAAAAGACAAATTGAGGACCTGGAAATTCAACAGAGAAAATCTAGAGGATAGCCTCACCACAAATGAACAGGGTAGTAAGTGATGAAACCTTATCACAATTTTGATTGAAGCTAGGACATTACTTTTTGAAGTTGTTTTATGGATGGGCAATCTCAAGAATATGTGGCATATTGGCATAAGGAAACAGCTGTGTAGAATCCTAAGAGGGGAAATTTTTGGAAAAAACTATTTATTTTGACTCAAACAGCAGTTTCGTAGCGCGCTACGAAATTGTTGTAGGTGACATGCAATACACGACAGTTTCATAGCGTGCTACGAAACTGTTGTGGGTGCAATTTTGTTTTCTTTGAATCAATCTTCAAAGGAAAAAGGGGGCTATTTTTGAAAAGGGATGCTACAAGAGAATATGAGGAGGTCATTTGAAAAAGTTTAAAGCCCAAGCAAAGGAAAATCTGAAAAAATGAAAAAAGTATGCAAGAACAAATTTTGCGCTACAAAAACAACAGTTTATTTCGTAGCACCTTCAGATGAACCGTTTTCGTACAACTTCAAGGAGTTCAATTTTACACAAGTGTAAGAGCAGGGTTCCATGACAAGTTCAACATATGTTATATGATTAAAGGGGATAGTTTGGCAAGCAGAAGTTTCAAGGAACACCATTGAAGTCCAAGGTTGCATTGCAGGGGACACTTTCCTAATTTTCAGGACAATCAAAGGAGAAATTATTGAAGGCTAGCATGAGGGTTATGGTCATCACCAAAGTCAAAGTTAAGGAGGAGCAATTGTCAAAGATCGAATTTAATTCATAGTCTAGGTTGTTACTATCATATTAAGGAGTTGTACTCCTAATTGTATTAGGACTCTAAGATTGTTAGTTAACTACCACTTGTAATTAATAGTCTATTTTAGGTATGAATAGGTGTTAAGATTAGCAAATTCGAATTCCCCTCATGTTAGAGGAAGGAATCAAAGATTGTAATGAACTCTATAAAAGACAAGAGGTTGAATGCCTCAGGGTTGGAAATTTTCAAAAGAAACAGGCATATTATGTTATTGTAGAAGACTCTATGTTTGATGTTAATACAAAAGTTTGGCTTTACTACTCAGGATTCAGAGAGGGTTTTATGTGTTGATTTTTTCATGGCTTTCTTCATTTGCTCACTTGCAGTGGTATGAACACATGTTACCTAGAATTCATTGACAATGCTCTAACTTCCTTCATGTGTTTATAAACTATGTTTCCTATATTATGTCTCTGTTTTGTTGATAGATTAAAACTATTTCTGCCCTGATTTCCATGTAAGTTGATATTTTGTTGTACTAAACATACTCTGACTCCATAGCCTAATAGATGTTTGTTGACTGGTATTTCAACCATTTATACATTTTCATTTGATTTCTTTCCATAGAGTTAGCCATCTGATCCTTAAACTAAATCTTTAACCTAGTGAGAGAGCCCTCTCAGGTTGAGGAGGCTAAGCCTCAGCGAAAAAGTTTGGTTTGAAACAGTTACTCAAAGTATTCCTAATTAGTAGCCTATTAGGAGCTAATTTTGTGATAACACTTGTTTGGTCAATTTAGTGTTGTCTAAATTGCTATCATAAATTGTCAACCCGGGGCTCGTAAGCTGATGAAGTGAAGTGTACAATATATACTTAAGTAGCCTTTCCTAGTTCTTTTTGTCGTTTTCAATTTATGTCTAAATTATCTTCCTAATATGATGTGATGAAGTCATAAACAAGTGAGTGAATGTGTGTGTATGTGATGATTTCTAAATGCTTCTTAAATCCTAAAGAGAAAAACTTGCATAATGACTTGAAATGGAATTAAAGCATCAAATGAAAGCAAAGCATTTAAACAAAAGACTAATGACACTAGTCCAATACCTTTACTGCTGATAAAAATGAAAATGATATTTACATGAACTCTGCTAAAAGTAAAAACACTACTCTAGTAATCCAAAAAATTAAATGACAAATCACACTACTTATTCTCCCTTAACATTCTGCCTTTAGCTGAATTAATCATGTGAAAAAGAAAAGTTAGGAGTGAATTAGCAATATGAGTCTAAAAATTAACAAATCAAGCTGCAGTTAGATAATGTTTTGGTCCCATAAAAGTTAGTGAATTATGATAAACAGAACCATTAAGAGATTAGCAACTTGACACAACTTGATAAAGTAAATTAAGTAAGGAAACTAGCTACGTAAGTAACTAATGAAAATCACAGTAAAAAGTCAGCAGCTGAGATAAGACAATTTCAGATGCCACTAGTACTGAAAAGAGGTAAAAGCACACTGTCTCGGGCTCCTAATCAAAGCTGTAAAAACACACTGATCAGTCATGAAGATTACCGAAATGTAAAGCAGCATAATTCAAAAACTGTACATTAATATACATGATCAAATAAAGAAAACGAAATGCAGGAAAGTAAATTCAAAGGCTACTGTACAATGGTTGTAGCAGACAGGGGCCCTCCATCCACTTCAACCAATTAAAAGATCAGCTACACGGATAGAAACAGAACTGCCTACTTCAAATTAAATCAACTCATAATAAACACAGTGGGAAGCGTAAAACGCTTTATAAAAAGGTCTTCAAAACAGAGTTTACAGCAGCAAAATATTAACTAAATCAGACTAACTATTCAGCGTATGGAAACGCTTTATTTATAGAAAAAACATCAACTGTCTTATGCGTAAATGAAGCTAACTAACAGCTAGGAAAAGGACACGTCCAACAGCACCAAGCTCAGATCTAGGGAACGGTCATCGTGGTCTAATAAATCTGGTGTTGGATTATGGTCCCCTGCAATCGTCGTGGCTAAAGGAGAAGCCAGCTGTGACTTACGTGCTCCAACCGAACACGCATAGCTGTACCACCGCTTGCAACCTTGCCATTTGACGAGAGCTTCCTCCACGTTGACCAGGGGTGTCGTCGGCCAGTTTGGGTGAGCTGATAGCACACGTACCATGTACACAGTCATACAAACTTGCCCATGTGGCTCTTTCCTCTGGAAGACACTGGATCATATCAAACAAGAAAATAGCTGTGGAATCTGGGATCGGCTGCGGAATCAGAGATCGGCTGCGGAAACCTGTAATAGCTACGGAATTGCAGCACTTGAACCAAAAATCTAAACCAACAGTCAACCATTAGCACAATTAGCAAATCATGTTAAAAAGTCCTATAATGCAATGAATTGAACAAGTTAATGAAGGAAATGATGGCAAAAGAAGGAAATGAGTATGAAAAGGCTGTTGGGAGGATGGGTAAATGAATGCAGGTTTGAGGCCC